>BQKN01060852.1:25624-71313 GCA_022839385.1 Asparagus kiusianus | reverse complement strand
TCTATCAATACTAATCACATCACCCTCTCAAGGGTTGGGGTATTACAGTGAGGCTCGTGTTATGTTACGTAACACAAAAAAGAAAGTTACTTAATGCGCTTTTTGGATGTTGATTGTTAACTGTTACATAGAAACTACCACTCAAATGGAATGAATCCAAAATGATATTACTGCATGGACTGCAGTCATATGCATTTGTCCTCTATTATGACCTCTTTTATCTTCCATAAACTATGTTTTTGATTAGTAGAATAGGAAATGATATTTTTTTTGTTTAGGTCCTATGTATTGGTTTTATGTGTTTAGTCAACGTTTGAAATCTCAGCATTAAAATAAGTGATACTGCTCTTTTTAGGAATCTGTAATTGCAACAGTGGTTTTATGAGTGATCCCAGATGAGGTATCAGATCTTCAGCGTTGAAGGCTTTAAAACAAATTATTTAAATTTTGTAAGAAATAGAGATACCATCCAGATTAACTGGCAGCACATATGCATAATGGTACAAATATGTACGCTAGGTTGTAAAAAGATATAATAGCCTGATTACATACACATATAAAAAGCTAGATAAATATACAGTCACTTATATGCACAAATTTGAGATAGGTATGTGTATATATTTGTGTGTTCACTTGTACGCAGAACATTAAAATACATGTCTATGTGCGTGTGTGTGTTTTGGTAGCTTAGTTTGCCAAATACAACAGCACCATGATATGCCTATCATTTTCCTCAGCATGGCTATATGCTCCCTAGTTACCAAGTAAGAGTCAACTAAATGCAATAATTATCATCATGCAACCATTTTCCTGTTTTCATTCTTTTAATTTGGATATGTGGTAAAGGCACTTTTGTATGCTCAGGCAGATATGGTTGACTTAGGCAAGAAGGCTTACATGCCAAACAGCACAGCTCAAATCAGGACCTGTACTAATGGAGCTTCTCGAGATGGATCTCCATTGGATGGTCTGCAACCTTTGCCGATAACGTTTAGTTCTATTGAGCATATTACACTTGCTCAAGTGATGGCATGTAACAAAAGCAATATAATGCAAGCTTGCTCACGAGTTTTTAGAAAAAAGAGGGATGATATGGTATGCACTTTTCCTTATTGTTGTGTGAAAAAATTTCTCCTTTTCCATTTATCTCATTTGTTTATATAATGATGAAACTGTAATCTAAGTTTATCCGAACACTTTTTAACTTTTTGTAGTGTCAGCAGCAGCGTTCGCTCGAAGATGAGATTGCTCTCTGTGAAATTAACATCCAGACACTTTTGAGTGGTACTCTCTTTCCAGTTTGGTTATTCACCTATTATCTGTGTGTCATTGTATCTGTATCTATTTCAGTCTTAGTGATATTTTACTAAAAATATGAAGATGTGTGGATGAGGGATAACCCTGGGTTAATATCTAGCTTGCTGTAGTGTTTTCGCATCACAAATAATAGCATATCAATCGTGGCACATAGTAGGTCCTTATTAAATCAATGGAGCAAATTTCTGTTGGTCTATACACTTACATTGAAATGGGGGGAGAGAGACAAAAAGGGTGCATTACACATGAACCGGGTCCTAGAATGGTTACAAGTTGTTTTGCAAGCCATCTGCCAACCAGATGTTGGTGATAAGTTTTTTGTTTTGATCTTTGGTTGGTGTGACTTAAGTTGTAAAAAATCTCAACTGCAGTAGTCCAGCTTGTAGACAGGGTGGTGTAAGTTATATAACTTGTAAGTCTGTTGCAGGCATGATATTGGGTCAAATAACATTTGTCATACATCTCTATCGTGATTTGTGTTTTCATAAAACAACCTAAACTTTTAGCTTTTGGAGGACATTTCAAATTAGGTTGGAAGGATACAGAATACCCTCTTAAAACAACGAAAGATTTTTTATTGTAACCGTTGTGGCTGTTAGTTGGGTTGCATCGTGGTCTACTCGCAGTTGTTGGCTTTGTTGCAACGCAATGAACACGCTTAGGTTGTGGGTTTTTGTGTGTGTGTGTGTGTGTGTGGGTGGGAGGGGGGAGGCGATATCACTGAAGAAGTGGAAATATTATTGCCTTCCAAACCTTAACAATCAAATCTCCTAATGCACTAAAAGGAACACAATGAGTGACACTAAAAAATTTGATTTTATGCCCTAGGAGATCAAATTATATTGCAACAATGTTGCAACAGTGCATCCCTGCATTCTTAACTTGAAAAAGAGAGGAAAAAAAAACTCGTCTGTTGTCAATGTGGAGATTTCAACCCAAAATCTCCCAAGTGTCATGTCATAATGGTTGTTGGCATGAGTAGGTAAAATATATGTTGGTTTATTGGCATACTAGTTAGGTTAAGTTATCATGTCACTTGTATGCTCTGTTAACTAAACTTCAAATGTTGAACTTTCACTAAACAAAATCTTGATATGGTTACTTTCTGTAGAAGGGGAAGAGAACTCGACAAGAAAAGCAGATTTAATAATTGAAGCACTAAACTGTTTTTGCTCCGAAGGATTTCAAATGGACGAAAAGTTGTCTTGTGAAGAAGAGTGCCCTTCTGGAACTATTAAAAGGAGAAAATTATCCGAGGCAGTTCTTACTTCAAGAGATCCATGCCAGGCAAGTTATATATGAGCCAAGCTAAAATAATTTGATAAACATTTTGGCTAACATGTTTGCATGAATGATTCAAAGTTTTCTTCTATAAAATAATAATTCATATTTATACACATTATATATTGTATTCTTAGCTTAAATATGTGATTTTGGTGCACATGCATCAGATGCGCACAAAATCTTGTCCATTTATAACTCCCCAGTCATCTTTTGTGCATCATTTAACAATTATTTTATTTATTGAACTACAACTGCTTGTCATCACTAGTTGCACGACATGTTTTAAACATTTTTCCCTTTAGATATTTGAGAAATTATTGTAAGGGGCAGTGTTTAGTGTTTACTAAGCAACCTTGTGCCTATTTCTCTGCAATTTTTTAATCGGAGCTTCTCATATCTATGTAATATATGGGGGTTCATACATGTGTAACTCTGCATGTGTGCACTATCGGGAAATTACGCAAATTCCCCTATAATCAGATTTATGAGAAAGCAAAATAAATACGGAATAATAAGACACACAAATTTGGTAATGGAGTTCGACCAATTATGCCTACGTCTCTGGGCTGCTGCAGATCTTTTATAGAAAGGGAAAAATTTTTACAAGTGTTTACAACCCAAATTTTACTCTAAAAATTACTCACAATTTTCTCTCACTAAAGCTTTTTCTCTAAGCTTTTCTTTTTCTCTCTTGCTTAGATGGTTTTTAAGCATCTATTGGGGTGCTCTATTTATAGGTGCAGAAGCCCTTCCCTTCTTAATCAACAAAGGATGCTCCGTCACGCAAAAATTTCTTGGGTTGTTGTCTTGACAAACACGTTTTTCCCCTTTTTTTGTTTTATTGCACCTTTCGGTGTGTGAAAGTTTGACCAACATTCTCCCACTTGAAGACTGATTTCAACCTGTCTTTATACCTCGATCAATGCAGCAACTCTTTTCAGTCTTGTTACTCTAGCAGGCCAACTAAAGTTGAACATAACTTCAATTTGTCAATAGTAATCGTCTTTGTCAACATATCCGTTGGATTCTTACTTACTTGGATCTTCTCTAGTATTATCACATCATCTTCCAATAGAAATCTGATGAAGTGATAACGAAGCCCAATATGTTTGGTTTTGGAATGAAATGCTGAATTATTTGCCAAGTGTATCGCACTCTGACTATTACTATGCAAAACATTCTTCTCTTGTTTGAATCCCAACTCAGTTAACAAACCTTAAAGTCATATCATCTCTTTACTAGTTTCAGTCACTGCTACATACTCAGTCTCTGTGGTGGATAGAGTGACAATCTTTTGTATTTGTGACATCCAACTAATAACTGTAGTTCTAACAGTAGATATATAACCGGTGGTGCTTCTTCGGTGATCGATTTTACCTTCAAAGTCTGCGTCTACGTAGCCTTATACTTTTAACTCTCCTTTACCAAAGTACAAATACTTTTTTGTGGTGCCTCGTAGATACCTCAAAATCCACTTGACTGCTTCCTAATAAGCTTTCCTTGGATTTGACATAAACCTGCTAACAACTCCCACTATATGGCCAATATCTAGTCTCGTACAGACCATGGCGTACATCAAACTCCCAATGACTGAGACGTAAGGAATCTTAGCCATGAAATCTTTCTCTTCCTCCGTTTGAGGGGACTGATCCTTTGCTAGGTGAAAGTGACGAGCCAAGGTGTGTTGACTGGCTTCGCGTCGCCCATGTTGAATCTCTGTAAAATACGGTTGATATACTCTACCTGAGATAATTGCAAGAATCCTCTCTGCTTATCTCTTGTGATTTGCATTCTAAAAATCTTCTTTGTTGGACCCAAATCTTTCATGTCAAACTTCTTTAACAAGTATTGCTTCAACCTTCTGATATCATCCATATCTGAACCTGCAATTAACATATCATCGACATAAAACAGTAAAATGATATAATTGTACCTCTCTTGAAGTAGCAACAATGGTCGGCGTTGCACTTCTGGAAACCTTCCTTGTGCATGAAATTATCGAACTTTTTGTACCACTGTCTTAGGACTTGTTTCAGGCCATACAAACTATTCTTAAGTCTGCACACCATGTTCTTCCCCTTTTCTAAAAAACCTTCTAGCTAGTCTATGTATATCTCTTCATCCAAGTGTCTGTGAAGAAATGCGGTCTTCACGTCTAACTGCTCAAGATGAAGTTTTTCAATAGCTACATTAGTCAACACTGATATGCTAGTATTGAGTTTCACGATAGGAGCAAAAATATCGGTGTAGTCAACTCCTTCCTTCTGCTAGAATCATTTGACAACTAGTCGGGCTTTGTATCTTTTGGAACCATCATGCTCCTCTTTCACCCGTTACACCCATTTGTTGTGAAGTGCCTTCTTCTTTATGGGTAACTCAGCTAGTTCCCATATCTGGTTTGAGATCAGAGACTTTATCTCTTCTTTCATGGTAAGCTCCCACTTGCTAGCATCTCCAGTCTGACAAGCTTCATCATAGCATTCAGGCTCCCCTCCATCAGTTAGCAATACATAGTTCATGTATCTCCTGTTAAGCACATGAGACCTAGAAGACCTTCTCAATATAGGAGCTGGAGTAGGAGTCTGTGGTGTGTCGGTTGCTGCGTACTACTTTGTCCAACGAGTTCCTCTGGCTGAGGACTTACTACAATTGGTTCCTTTACGGGGCTATTTGGGACATCATCTACATCTGTAAATATTAGCTCATTCTGCTCTGAGTCACTGACATCTGTTTTATGCATGTTCTTATACATCACCTTTTCGTTGAAAATCACATCTTTGCTACGGATTATTTTTTATTTTCATCATCCTAAATGCATTAGCCAAACTCATCCTCACCATAGCCGATGAATGTGCATTTTTTAGATTTGGGATCAAGCTTATTCCTGCTATACAACCGAAAACTTTTAGATGTGATAGTTTTACCTCTTTTCCGCTCCATACTTATTCTTGTATTCTGTGCTCCAATGGAACCGATGGGCCTCGGTTGATCAAGTAAGTTGCTGTGTTGACGGCTTCTGTCCAGAATTGTTTCGGTAGACCTGACTGTATACGAATGCTTCTAGCTCTTTCTATCAATGTTCGGTTCATACACTTAGCTACACCATTGTGTTGAGACGTGTCGGGTATGGTTCTTTCCATTCTGATCCTTTGCTCATAGGAAACTTCTTGAATCTGGTGTCTTCATATTCACCATCATTATCGGTTTTGAGCCTTTTTATCTTCAGACCTGTCATATTTTCATCCATAGCTTTCCATTTCTTGAAAGCCTCAAGCACTACAGACTTATGCTTTAGAAAGTAAACACATACCTTCCGAGAGTGATCATCAATGAAAGCCATAAAGTAGTGTTTCCTACCAATGGATGAGATGGTTGGTCCCCAAACATCAGAGTGAATGAGCTCTAGCTTTTCTTCTTTGGGGTTTTACCACTTGTTTGAAAGCTAACTCTCTTTTGCTTTTCAAGCATGCAATCTTTGTACATGTCTATCTCCATTGATTGTAGACCTAGAAATATTTCCTTTGAGTGCATAATCTTAATCCCTTTCTCACTTATGTGGCCAAGTCTCTGGTGCCATAAATTTGGAGTCTTATTACCTGTTGCAACTGCGATTGAACAATGTGCACCTGCTGTCATGTAAAGGGTGTCACTTTTCTTACCTCGAGCAATCGTCATTGCGCCTTTTAAAATCTTCCAATCATCACCATGCAAGATCGTAGTGTAGCCTTCGCTAGCCAGCTGCCCTACTGAGATTAAGTTTTTTCTTAGGTCGGGAATATGTCTGACATCCTTTAGCTCCCAAAGTGACCCATTCAGCTTAATCTTTACTAAACATTTGCCAATAATAGCACACGGTTGATCATCACCAAGATATATTTTTCCAAAGTTTTCGGGGACATACCTCTTGAAGAATTCTTTCTATGAAGTAGCATGGAACGATGCTCCAAAGTTTAACACCCAAGATTCATCTTTGCTCTCTAAAGAGCATATCAATACATCATCTCCTCCTGAGGTGGAAGTAACATCTGCCTTTGCCTTTGCCTCATGATCCTTCGATGCACTCTTGCATTGATTTTTGTAGTATCCGGTTTTCCCATAATTCCAACACTCAATGGTCTTCGAGCTATGAGAATTACTGGGATTCTTGGATTTGGACCTCCTGTCCTTTAATCTAGCTCGGTAGTTTGATCTGCCACGTCCATTCCCTGTGGTTGAATTCCTTCCTCTTGACTCTGTATGCAAAACTGAAGAGGTTGATGATTCATCCGACTCTCTCCATCAGATCTTTTCAATCACGAACATCGTTAAATTTTAACTTATTACTTCCTGATGAGCTACTCACAGCCGTGACAGTAGCATTCCAGATTTCTGGTAGAGAAGACAAAAGTATCAATGCTCATACTTATTCATCAAATTTAATTCTAACTAAACTCAATTGGGTTGTGACTGTGTTGAGTTTATTGAGATGTTGAGCTACCGATGCGTCTTCCGTCATTCGCAAATTGAACAAACGCCTCATCAAGTGGACTTTGTTTGAGGCTGACGGCTTCTCATACATACTAGAGAGAGCCGCCATAAGAACCGCCGTGATATTTTTCTTTGCTATATTGAAAGCAACATTGCGGGATAAAGCAACATTGTGGGATAGCGTCAATTGAATAACTCAGAGGGTTTGTCTGTCTAGAAGATTCCAATCTTCTTTCTTCATAGCCTCCGACTTCTTCTTTGAGAGAGGTTGATACAGATTTTTTTGATACAAATAATCCTCTATTTGTATTTTCTAAAACCTAAAATTCGTCCCATCGAATTTCTCTAGTTTCACCTTTTCTTCATCTACAGCCATCGCTCCCACTCGAATTTGACTTCCTCTGGATCGTTTCTGACTATTTCTACAAACCACCGTGTATTAAGACACCTCTGCCGACAAATCGGTATCGTCGGTAAAATTTTACTACTCACGAAATTCACTATTTATGTGAATAGTGACCTTACAGAAAATTGACAGAAATCACCACAGGATGCTCTGATACCCGTTGTTGGGAAATTATGCAAATTCCCCTATATTCAGATTTATGAGAAAGCGAAATAAATGCAGAATAATAAGACACACAAAATTGATAACGGAGTTTGGCCAATTATGCCTATGTCTCTGGAGTGCTGCAGATCTTTTACTGAAAGAGGAAAATTTTTACAAGTGTTCACAACCCAAATTTCACACTAAAAATTACTCTCAAATTTCTCTCACTAAAGCTTTTTCTCTAAGCTTTTCTTTTTTTTCTCTTGCTTAGATGTTTTTTAAGCATCTATTGGGGTGCTCTATTTATATGTGCAGAAGCCCCTCCCTTCTTAATCAACAAAGGATGCACCGCCACACAAAAATTTATTGGGTTGTTGGCTTGACAAACACCTTTTTCCCCTTTTTTGTTTTTTGCACCTTTCGGTGCGTGAAAGTTTGACCAACATGCACATGTGTGTTTGCGTGTATACATGATTCTTTTTGTGCTTTTGTAGAACTTGTAAATAGCGATTCAAGAAAAAAGCAATGGTAATTCATTCCTTCTGAGAAACCAATGAAGGAAAATATTGTTGCTAGTGATTTTCACTTTGTTGATTTTAAATTGTTATATTCGTCGTAAGATTGGTGAATTGCTTCTACACGATGTGAATCATTTTGACACCAATTCCTATCACTTGTGATATAAAAGCTTTGACATCAGTAATCATCAGTTTTCTAGAAATTATTACATAAATGACACGTAAAAGAAAGAAGAGACGGTTGGGATCTAATCCCATAAACATGATAAAGGTGACTTTAGATTCAATGAGATTGCCTAGATTTACAAGAATGTTGCTTGGATCTATCCTGGTTCTATAAAATCCTATTTCTTAATTTGTTTTAGATATACAGTGTATGTTTGTGTAGAATGATACTTATGTATTACTTATTGCACTCATCAAATCAAACCAATTACGTCTGTTCATTCAGTCCAATTAAATAGAGAGAAAAAAGGAAAAATATTGGAAGCAATATATATAGGGCAGGATAACTAACAACTTAGGTTGTAGAAGTCAAATGAAAATAGTTACTAGATTTTGTTTACTTTAATTTGTCTTGGTCATTACATATACATTCTGACTATGGCAGTGCTTTTATGTGATCAACAGGAACTGGATGATATATGCCGGAAGAACAGTTGGCTATTACCAACATATAGGGTGCTTCCATCGTTTACAAATTTTCAGATCACTGGTAATACCTTCTTACCGTTTTGGAATTGTGCAATGTATACCACCCGTCCTTATGGAACAATTGGATGATCTTGCTCCCTCCATTTTGATCCCTGAGAGATGCTTTGACTATGAATACTGGGTACATATTTGAGTTGTTACTATCACGCTAAAGGCAAAAAAGGGTAAATTTCATAGAGCCTCCCAGTACTTGGGGAAATTTCCCACGAAAATCCCAACACTTTGTTCTCCCCCATAACCTCCAAAGTTATGAAAATTCCCCTTATGCCAATTTGTTTCCCATTCTTTCTAATTTTGGGCAAAAACCTTCGCATAAGGCAATTTGCAAATAAACCCCTATCTCTTTCCCTCACTCCCTCTCCCCCTAACTTTATCCCAAACACTACCTGAGGCAAATTTATTAAAAAGAATGAAACTTGATGTTTCTGTCCTGAAGGGCAATTTTGTCACTTTGGGGTTAGGTGGGAGAGGTTTTTGGTCTTTAGTGGGAAACGAAATTATCCCTTGGTTTCATGGGAAACGTCCGAAGGTATTGGGGTTTGTGAAATTTGCCCAAAAAAACTAGTGCAAAAGAACACGATTTTTTATGACACCAGCTACACTGCTATTATTACCTTGGAAAGGGTGGTAATTGATTCAAGTGTGCACTCAAATGGATTTTTGGAACATCACTCTGCACTAACCAGTGGGATGTATTAACACTCAACTTCTAGTAACTGCACTAATAACTTGAAAATATACATAGTACCGTACTCATTATGGCGCTCTGGCATTTATTAACAGGAATGTTTGAGGCTACTGTTATAGTTGAGGGGGCCGACTTCGGGTGCAGCAATGATGGTGATCCAAAAAGCAAACCTGCTGAAGCGCGGGAATCTGCAACAAACTACATGCTGAGGAAACTAAGACGGATGGTAGGCTAGATACGAGAGTCATTAGGTTAAGCAGATTGTCTCAAAAAAATTTTGCTTTATTTTTCTTAAATGTTAGACAATGGAACTTAAAGTTGTAGCATACTATCTGACTAAACATTGGGAATTGGCATAGTAGCAAGATATTCTCTACATATTTTTCATATATCTCTAGTTAAATCTATTCATCATCCATAGCGCAATACAGAGACGAATATCAACTTAGTTTGATGACTACGAAGAAACACATCTATTAGGATTGTGTACTGAATCTATTAAGATAGTTATATGCTGAATTTTGGAATTAGCATGATTAGGTATAATATGATAGCTAACTTGTAGGTATGCATGTGTGTATTTTGGTAGCTTGTTTTCCAATTACAATAACTACCAGGAAGTATCTATCATTTTCCATAGCATGGCTATATATTCTATAGTTACCTAGTAAGAGTCAACTAGATGCCATAGATATCATAATGTAGTCAGTTTCCTGGTTTTTACTTTTTAGTTGATTTGGAAATAAGGTAAAAGCAATTTTGTATACTTGACAGGCAGATGTAGTCGATTTGGATAAGAAGGCATGCGTGTCAAACTGCACACTTCAAATCAGAGCCTGTACTAGTGGTGCTTCTCGAGATGGATCTGCATTGGATAATCTGCAAACTTTGCCATTAATGTTTAGTTCCAGTGAGCAGATTACACCTTTTCAAGTGATCGCATCTAAGGAAAATAAGCTAATGCCAGCCTGCTTACAAATTCTTCAAAAAAGAAGGAACAATATGGTATGCACTTTTCCTTATTGTTGTATTACAAAATTTTCTCCTTTTCCATCTGTTTCACGTTTTATATACAGATGAAACTTTTTTGCTTCTTTAATGTTTCTCTGAACTTTTGTCCATTGCTTTTTGTAGTATCAGCAGCAGCGTTTGCTCGAGGATGAGATTTCTCTCTGTGAAATAAACATCCAGATGATTTTGAGCGGTACTTTCTTTCCAGTTTGGTCATTCACCTATTATACGTGTGCCATTTTATTTGTATGTGCGCCATTTTTTTTGTATTTATTACAGTCTTATTGATCTTTCACTAAGAAGATATTGATATGCTGACCAGGAGTAACTTTGGGTTAATATCTACATGAAGGGTCATCTTATCACTAATAATAGCACATATCAATTGTGGGCATTAGCAAGTCGTTATTAAATCAGCAGAGAAATTTTCTATGTTTGTGGGAAAGGCCCATAGGCTTACATTGGAATGAGGAGAGAAAGACCAAATGGGGGGTTAATACAAAGGGACGTGTCTTTAAAGAGAGAAGGAAGCCTCTGCATTTGAAAATAAATCTCCTATGATCTGCTGGTTTTCCTGCAAATCCGGCTGCAACTATGGCCGCAGTTGATAAAGGGCCTAGTTATAGCGGCTTACTTCCTTGAAGCTGTCTACTGTAACTGTAGAAGTGGCAGCTCATGAACCATAGGTACAAGGATGGCATAATTTGTTTCGCAAACCAGCTGGCAACCAGGCTTGTGATGAGTTATTTGCTTTGATTTTTGGTCGCTGTGAGTGTAGTTGTAAAAGAAGACTCAACTGCAGTAGTCCAGCTTGTAGTGAGGATAGTCCAACTTGTTTTGTGAGTTTGTTGCAGGTGTGATAATTTATCAAATCACATTTATCATACATCTCTAAAATGATTTGTGGTTCAAAAATCTTTCAAAATTTTTAACTTTTGGAGGTAACTTTCAAGATAAAGCTGCAGGGGTACCAAATACCCCGCTTGAAATAATGAAAGATTTTATTGTTGTGAGTAGGGTTGCATACTGTCCTGCTTGCAGTTGAAGGCTTCTTGCAGTTGAAGGCTTTGTTGCAATGCAACAAACAGATCGCAGGACAAAGAATGCCACTGATGAAGTGGAGAATTATTGCCTCACCAATCTTAACCGATCAATTTTTCTGCTGCACTAAAAGGAATGCAACAAGTTTTCAAGAATCATTTTGATCTCATGCCCTTATAATTAAATTATTTTGCGATAAGGCTGCAACAGTGCATCCCTGCATTTTTAATTCGAAAACAGAAAATATTTGTCTGTTCTCAATGTGGAGATTTCAACCCACAATCTCCCACAATAAAAGTTCATGTCTAGAGGTGCAAAATAATATCTATATCCGTGTTTATCTGTACCCGTTAGGATGCGGATACTGTTACTAAATGTTTATATCCGATAGGATATAGTTACGGCTGCGAATATGTAGTGAAATATCCTGGTCTATATCCGAAATATCCGAATATATGTCGACCATATAGTTACAAATCTCTTGACCATTAAATTAATTGTTGAGAGATTAATTTTGATGATCCAAATATTTTATCTTAACTTTTCCCATTTGCAGGACATAGTAATGGATCTCTTCTAATGACCTAAATATTATACAAAATTTATCTGTTTTCCTCATATCCATTTTGTATACTTGCATTCTTTCTCCTATTTTTCTTGTATTCGTATTTGATTTTGCAGATATCGATATGAGTTTTTCTTATTGAAACATAATCCATTCATATCCTTATCCATGATTGGTAAGAGGATATGGATATGGTAAGTATCATATCTGATCCCTATCGGATACATTTGCACCCCTAGTCATGTCGTCATGGTTTTTGGCATAAGTAGGTAGAATATACTTTTGCTTGTTGGTGTAATAGTCAGATTAAGTTATGTCACTTGTATGACCTGTTAATTAAACATACTCAAATTGTGCTTTCACTAAATAAAATCTTCATATGGTTAATGTCTGTAGAAGGTGAAGAGAACTCGGCAAGAATAGCACATTCAATAATTGAAGCATTCAACTGTTTTAGCTATAAAGGATTTCAAATGGATGAAAAGTTGTCTTGTAAAGAAGAACATGCTTCTCGAACTACTAAAAGGAGGAAGTTATCTGAGGCAGTTCTTTCTTCAAAAAATCCATGTCAGGCAAGTTATATATGACACTTTTGCAAGAACCGAGCTAACATAATTTCATAAAGATTTTGGGGTAACATGTTTGCATAAATGATTCAAATGTTTTCTTATGTTAAGTAACATATATATTTATACACATTGTACATTGCGTTCTTAGTTTAAGTATGCAATTTTGGTGCACATGCATCACATGCGCTAAGAATCTAATCCATTTAACTAACTCCTAGTCATCTTTATGCATCAATTAACAGTTTATTTATTCATGGAAGTACAATTTATTTTGCCATCACTAGTTGCATGGTGGGTTTTATACATTTTTCCCTTTACATAGATATTCTATATGGTTAGCATAATGAACGGTGTTTAGTAAGTTATCTTGTGCAATCTTCTCTACAATTGTCAGTTGGACTATGCATATTATGTTTATGTATGGGGTGTGGATAAGTGCGTGCATCTATGTGCATGTTTGTTTTCTTACTTGTGATTGTTTGTGTGTATGCATGTATACATGATTGTTGTGAATGTGACTTGAATAAGTCAAAAATAGCTGCCATCAAATCTAACCGAACCACGTTAAATCCTTATGTGTTGTTCTATTTGTCTTCACTGTGTTTATTCAGTGTTGTTATTTTTCACTCTTATATAGACGTCTTCTGTGTCTGTAAAACCCCCACTGTAACAAACTGGTATCAGAGTCTGGCTTAGAGTACGTGTATCTGCTTATCGTATGTATAGTAACTACCACTAAAAGTGGATCCTCCACATTAGAAAATAAGTTAGATTATCATTTCCTCTTTAAATGCACTGGGTACTATTCACGAGTACGTTACTGTTCTAGTGGGCTTCAAGATGTCTTCTGCAAAATACAAAGTGGAGAAATTCGATGGGAGAAACAACATCAGTTTGTGGAGAGTAAAAATGAGGGCTCTCCTAGTACAACAAGGACTGTTCAAGGTTGATAAGTTACTAGAATCTATGCCCGATGATAAGAAAGAATAGCTGGAGATGAAGGCACATAGTGTCATACAGCTTTGTTTGGCGGATGAGGTCCTGTGGGAGGTTGCCAATAAAGATACCGTCGTCGGCTTGTGGCTCAAGTTGGAGAGCTTGTACATGACGAAATCTCTAACGAATAAGCTCTACTTGAAGCAACGCCTCTTCACCCTTCGCATGAAGGAAGGTATGCGAATTAAATATCACTTAGATGAACTTAACACTATTCTTATGAATTTAAAGAATATTGATGTTAAAATCAACGAAGAAGATCAAGCCCTTATCTTGTTATGTTCATTACCTTCATCCTATGAAAAATTTTGTCAATAACATGTTATACGGTAAAGATACACTTTTTTAGAGGATGTTAAATCAGCCTTACATTCAAAAGAGTTAAGGCAAAAAGTATCTATCGTAGGATGAAAGGATCAAGCTGAAGGCTTATTCGCTTGTGCTCGTCCTGAAAAGGGTGTTAGTGGTAGAGGCAAATCTAGAAATATGTCTAGATCAAAGTCCATGCTAAGAAAAAATATTGAATGTTATTACCATCACAAGTATGGGCATATAAAACCTAATTGTCCAGCGCTCAAAGCAAAGGATAATTCGTAGTCGAATCCTGGGGAGGTAAAACCTTCAGTTACCACTGTAACTGAAGAGTCTTCTAGTTCACATGAAGTTCTTTCAGTTAGTGTGAATACTCATTTACAAAATGAGTAGGCTCTTGATTCGGGTTGTTCCTACCATATGTCCGCATAGGGATTGATTTGTCACATATCAGTCTATTGATGGAGGGAATGTCTTGTTGGGAAATAACATGCATTGCAAGACTGTTGGTATTGCATTAATTAACATTAAAACCCATGACGGTATTGTTAGAACATTAAGCAATGTCTGACATATACCAGAGTTAAAGAAGAACCTCATTTCTTTAGGCACCATTGACTCAAATGGTTTTAAATTTTCGACGGAAGGTGGACTTTTGAGAGTTAGTAAAGGCTCTCTTATTGTGATGAAATGAAAAAATGTAAATACCCTCTATATCCCTAAAGACAATACAATGACAGGTACTGCAGCAGTATCATCCTCAGAGGATTCAGATTCTGACACTACACGTTTGTGGCATATGCGGTTAGGGCATATGAGTGAGATAGGACTGAATGTACTAAGCAAACAAGGTCTGTTTTATGGGCAAAAAACTAGCAAACTAGACTTTTGTGAGCATTGTATTTTTAGCAAATACCATAGAGTCTCATTAAGTACTGGTGTCCACAGAACCAATGGTACTTTAGATTATATCCATTCAGATGTTTAGGGTCCCTCTCAGGTTCCATCGAAAGGTGAAGCTCGTTTTCTGCTAACATTGATGATTATTCCAGAAAAGTTTTGGTGTATCCTTTGAAGCATAAGAGTGATGTGTTTGTTATTCTTCTAGCAATGGAAGGTTATGATTGAGAAGTAAACAGGAAAGAAAGTAAAGCGCCTCAAAATCGATAACGTGATGGAGTTTTGTTCTACAGATGACCAGTTCTGCCAGAATGAAGGTGTTGTGCGTCATCATACAGTTCGGCATACACCACAGTAAAACGGAATTACAGAAAGGATGAACAGAACACTTTTAGAGAGAGCTCGGTGCATGCTCTCTAATGTCGGTTTGTCAAAAGACTTTTGGGCCGAGACAGTCAATACAGCTTGCTATTTAATAAACAGATCTCTTTCTACATCAATTGATTTTAAGACTCTAAAAGACTAGAAGACGTATGGTCTGGTGTACATGCTAATTACTCTCATTAAAGAGTGTTTGGTTGCTCTACTTATTTTTATGTTAATGATGGTAAGCTTGAACCTAGAGCAAAAAAAACTATCTTGCTAGGGTATGCTACTGGGGTGAAGGGATATAGATTGTGATGTTTTGATCCTAAATCACCTAAGTTTATTATTAATAAGGATGTTACTTTTGATGAGAAATTCAAGTTTCACCCGATAAATGAGTTTGTTATTGACACTACAGGTATTGAAAAGGAGTCTAGCAAACAGGTGGAGCTAGAGAGCTCAGCTTCAAAGAGAGTGCTTGAGAGCGCTCATGTTGAACCAGTTGATACTGTGGAAGGTTCAACTTTAGATGCTGATACACCGCGAGAGCAACAGTACAATATTGTCACCGGGAGAACAAAAATACAGATCCGACCTCCTCAACGTTATTCAGACATGCTTGCTTACGTCTTGAGTATAGAAGAATCGATTGAGATTCCAGAGCCTTCTACCTATAAGGAGGCTATTAGTGGTAATGAGGCTGCAAATTGGACTGTTGCGATGACTGAAGAGATGGAGTCTCTTCGTAAGAACCAAACATGAGAGTTAGTAAAGCCACTGAAGGGACAGAAGATCGTTGGCTATAGATGGGTCTTCAAGAAGAAAGAAGGAGCTCCGGATACAGATTATGTAAGGTATAAGGCACGTTTGGTAGCTAAGGGCTACAGTCAGACCGAATGTGTGGACTTCAATGAAGTATTCTCTCTAGTTGTAAAACACACCTCAATCCGCGTGTTGCTTGCTATGATTGCTCATTTTAATTTGGAGCTTGAGCATCTTGATGTGAAGACGACTTTTCTACATGGCGAGCTTGAGGAGCAGATCTTTATGCATCAGCCAGAGGGTTTCATTGTTGAAGGTAAAGAAGATCATGTGTGCACGTTGAAAAAATCTCTTTATAGGTTGAAACAGTCTCCGAGACAGTGGTATTTAAGATTTAATACTTTCATGTTTAAGCTAGGAGTAAATATGATAGTTGTGTTTATCATAAAAATCTCAATGATGGTTCTTTTATGTATTTGCTTTTGTACGTTGATGACATGTTGATTACAGCTAAAGATATGTCAGAAATCAACGAGGTGAAATCTCAACTCAAACATGAGTTTGAGATGAAGGATTTAGGAGCGGTAAAGAAGATTTTGAGGATGGAGATCCACAGGAACAGGCGAGAAGAAAGCTTATTCCTATCTCAGGAGAAATACATCAAGAATGTATTGTAGAGATTTGGCATGCTTAATGCCAAGCCTATGAAGACTCTGCTTGTTGCTTATTTTTTTTCAGCAGATTTGTCACCTCAGACCGAAGAGCAGTACATGTCTTGTGTTCCTTATGCGAGTGCAGTTAGAAGCATTATGTATGTAATGGTCTGCACCCGTCTAGATATTTCACACGCAGTCAGTGTTATGAATCGGTACATGAATAAGCCTGGAAAGATCCATTGGCAAGCTGTGAAATAGGTACTTAGATATTTGAGAGGATCAGCTAATATTGGTTTGCTTTTTAGTAGGAACACAAACTCGGATTGCAAAATACTTGGCTATTCTGATTCAGATTATGCGGGCGATTTGGATAAGAGACGATCCCTGGCAGGTTATATATTCACTCTTTTAGGTAGTGTCATTAGTTGGAAGGCGACTCTACAATCGACAGTTGCTTTGTCTATCACAGAGGCAGAGTATATTGCAGTGACAGAAGTAGTGAAGAAGTCATTTTGTTGAGAAGTTTGGTTGAAGATCTCGGTTTACACCAAGGTGTTACTACGATATTTTGTGACAGCCTGAGTGCTATACATTTGACGAAGCATCATATGTATCATGAAAGAACCAAACATATAAATGTCAGGTATCATTTTATCAGAGAAGTTAAAGTCATCTAAATTAAAAAAAAATTATACTGCAAATAATCCACCAGATATGATGACGAAGCATGTACTTTCGCGCAAGTTCGAGCATTGTCTCGAATTGCTTGGAGTTCAACAAAGCGAAGGTTAAGCCCGTAAGGGACTTCTGGTGAGACAACAAGAGTGAAGAGAAGAATTATCATATTCAAGTCAAGGTGGAGATTTGTGAATGTGACTTGAATAAGTCAAAAATAGCTGCCTTCAAATCTTGTGGCAGCTTATTCAAATTTTGCAACTCCAGCATAGCCTTAACTCCTGTTTCACCTACCAAATTTTGCCTATAAATAGAGTTGTGATGAATGAGGAAAATGAATCAGACAGAGTTGAGAAAAATAAAAGAGAGAGAGAGAAATAGAAATCTCTTTCTTTGTGTGATTCTTTGGTTAGAGAGTGATCTCCTCTTTGTAATCTTCTCTTTTGTGATTAGTGAAGTTCTCTGTTGTTCTCCCCTGTGGACGTAGGTCATACTGACCGAACCACGTTAAATCCTTGTGTGTTGTTCTCTTTGTCTTCACTGTGTTTATTCAGTGTTGTAATTCTCCACTCTTGTATAGACATCTTTTGTGCCTGTGAAGCCCCCCCAATTGTTATACTCCTGTGGAACCGGCAAAGCATGATTCAAGAAAAACGGACTGTAATCGATTTGTCTGAGAAACCTCAGAAGGGAAGGTGTTGCTGTGATTTTCAATTATTTGATTTGAACTTGTTATATTCGTTCAAAGACACCAATTCCTGTCACGTGTTATAAAGCTCTGATATCAGTAACCGTCGGGTGTGATATTGAGCATTAAAAGACGCTTTGCATAGAGGAGAACATTGGGCTCTAATCTCATAAAGATGATAGTGTTGACTCTTGTAGACACTTGTGGAGCTAATAAGGGCCGAGAGGAGGCCTTGGTTTCCCCCCAAGCCTTGAGCACAGCCTTGTGGGACAAAGCCCAGCTAAAGTCCATAAGCCCATAAACCCAAAACTCATAAGTTGACCATTTAAATGTTTTAACCTGGCTACGCCCTTGCCTGTTGATACAATGAGATCAATGGGATTTTGTAATGCTGCTTGGATCTATCCATGCTTTATCCCTCATCCCTAAAGTCCTATCTTTTTAATTTATTTCAGACTTGTTTTGCTATAATGATAATTATGTGTTATTTATTGCACTTAGTATGTCAAACCGGAACCAATTCATGTGCTTCCATTCGGTGCAATAAAACTAGAGAATGAGGGGCCAAAAAAAAGGGTGTTGTAAGCAATCTATATGAAGCAGGATAACTCATAACTCGTGTTGACAGAAATCAAAGGAACATAGTTACTAGATTTTGATTACTTCAATTTGTCTTGATCATCATATATGCATTCTGACGACCACAGTGTTTTTATGTAATCAACAGGAGCTGGATGATATTTGCGAGAAGAACAGTTGGTTGCTTCCAACATATAGAGTTATTCCCTCATTTAAACATTGTCAGATCACTGGTAATTGTTTTTAGCCTTCTATTTTTGAGTTGTGCCATGCCTCCTGCCATGTTGATTTATAATTCATTAATGGGAAATGCTTTGTCTGGTACATGATACATAAGCACCACCACAACTATTATTAACCTCGCGAAGATGATAATGACTGAAATATCCAAACGGATTTGTGCGATTAGTCTCCCTCACCAATGAGATGTATTTGCACTTCATAATAGTAACAATAATAGCTCTGGAACATCCAGAATCTCTTACTCATGAAGGCCACATTTATGGACAAATTTTCAAAACCGTCCGTTTTAGAAATTTATTTTCAAAAAACGACCTATTTCAACTTTAATTACAAAAACCGACCCAGTTGGTTGAAACTGGGTCGGTTTTTGAAAAAAAAATTCTCAAACTTCACGGGAGTTGAACTCCCGTGAAGTTTTGTTATGAGAAAAAACTTCACGGGAGTTCAACTCCCGTGAAGTTTGAGATTTTTTTTTAAAAAACCGACCCAGTTTCATCCAACTGGGTCGGTTTTTCTAAATAAATTGGAAACAGGTCGTTTTTTGCAATTAAAACGTGAAAACGGACGGTTTTGAAAATTTGTCCCCACATTTATTGATAAGAATGTCGAGGCTACTGTTACAGTGGAGGGAAATTTATTAAAAAGAATGAAGAATAATTTTTTTTACCTGAGAGGCATTTTCGTCACTCTGGGGGTCTTGTGTGAAAAGTTTTAGTGTTTAGTGGGAAAAATGTTCTGGGGGTCTCAAGGGAAACATCCCCAAGTACTTGGGCGGAATTTTTTTTTTTTTTTTTTTTTTTTTTAATGCTGGTGGTGGGGGTGTGTTTGTGTGGTTGACACCATCAACACTGCTATTGTTTACCTCGGGAAGATGGTGGTTGTTTCAAGCGTGCAATCAAACGAATTTGTGGTTAACCCCAGAAACACTGCTGTTATTTCCCTGGGAAGATGGTGGGAAGATGGTGGTTGTTTCAAGCGTGCAATCAAATGGATTTGTGCAATCACTCTCCCTTTACCAATGAGATACATTAACACTCCACTTCTTGCAACCGCAATTATAACTTCGAAATATAAGAATCCCTTAATCATATACGGAGCTCTGTCATTTATTGACAGGAATGTTCGAGGCTATTGTTACGGTCAAGGGGACAGACTTTGCGTGCAGCAGTTATGGTGATTCGAAAAACAAACCTTCTGAAGCTCGGGAATCTGCAGCGACTTACATTCTGAGGAAACTAAGGCAGATGGTAGGATCGTGATACTCCAGGCACTAGGTGAAATAGGTGGTCTCAGTTTTTTGTTTTCTTTTATTTTTCTTATTTTTGTTAAATGTTTGACAGACTTACAGGCATGTTAGACAATGGAACTATGAAATTTATCATGCTAGCAGACTAAACATTGGGAGTTGCCATAAAATCTTAAAGTTAAAGGGGAAAATTCTTGATAA
Organism: Asparagus kiusianus; assembly: GCA_022839385.1. Classification (NCBI taxonomy): domain Eukaryota; kingdom Viridiplantae; phylum Streptophyta; class Magnoliopsida; order Asparagales; family Asparagaceae; genus Asparagus; species Asparagus kiusianus. The sequence continues at coordinate 50,965 of BQKN01060852.1, read as the reverse complement.
CCTCCAAACTTAAGAGCGGGTTTTCATATATTTTCAAAATCATTGAAGGTAGTATGACAATCATCCAAAGTTAGAGGGTTTGTGATAGGAGAATTTTTAAAATAGGCTAGTTTTGCTAAATATTTAGCAAAACCGATCGTTTTGCTAAATATTTAGTAAAACCAAACTTTTTTTGCCAAAAAAATTAATTTTGCTAAATTCAATTTTTAAAACACACTGGACTAATAGTCCTGTGTGTTTAGTGACCGCTAATCAGTCACTAAGCAAGAAATCTCAGCCGTGGATTTTGTGAACATTCAGAATACGAAGAAATCTCAGCCAGTAAAGTCCAGTAACAAAAGTCCAGCCAAAATTAAGAAATTACTTATATAATGTACCCCAAAACCCAATTCCAACTAAAACTTAGTTGAACTGCATCCATATTAAGCTCAAATCATCCGCAACAAGAGCAACAACAACGAAAGATTCAACTTTGTGAAATACCCATAAGAATTCATGACCAAATAAATAAAACCCAAATGGAGAAAATTGGAAATTGACTTGAAACGTAAGAAGAGTTCTTAATCTTCTTTTCGGTGAGTCCATCACTGCCTTGGGACCCACCACTGTCGAAGACCACCTCCTTCACTAGGTAGACATAAGTGAATCCTCCTACGCTGAGTTGCCTCAAGATCTTGAACATGTTCTCATTGATTCAAACGTCACCGCCGCCATTAGCGGCGTCGTAGAGACCGTTCAGACCCGGGAACGAGCATCTCATGCTTCTCTCGATTTTTGTCTTTTGCTTGCTGATTGATTTGTTCTCTTTGAGAATTTGATCGATTCAGAAATGGGATCTTTGAAGGAGATTTTGATCTATTGTGAATCCATGAGGAGGGGGGGGGGGCGGACGATTTTGGGTTTATTAGAGGCTGCAAATTTGAGTAGATCTAACTCACAAAGTTCAAAAAAATCCAATCCATGGGACTATTAGTCCCGTTGGTTTTGAGCTTCTTGTTTAGTGACCGATTAGCAACCACTAAACATACTGAACTATTAGTCTCCTGTGTTTTGAGAACTGAATTCAACAAAACCAACCTCTTTTTGGCCATTTTCGGTGAGCTGACCAAAAGAGGTCGGTTTTGCTAAATATTTAGCAAAACAGTTGGTTTTGCTAAATATTTATCAAAACTGGCCTATTTTAAAAATTTCTGCTTTCTGATATTTAGCTTGCTTTTTATATAACTTTAGTCAATTGTTTACATCATCTATGGCCTAATAGTCAGACAAATATGAATTTAATCTGATAACAATGCGGAGGCGCCAATTAAGATCGTAAACATGAAGAATCATTTGGTTACATTTGATGTTAATTCATTGAAGTAAAATAGTAAAATAATTACATTTGATGTTAATTCATTGAAGTATAATAGTACAAATGTTATAGGTTAGGCATCGTTTGAGGAGGGGAGGCTAGGTGAGGTGGGGGACAACCAAAACTCATCTACGATAGGGGATTTTTGGATGGGAGTTGAGGTGAGGGGAAGGACAACTTAAAATGAACTGAAAATATGGAGAGAGATGGACTAGAAAAAGATGTTCACCCCAAGTTGAGAGGATACAAAAGAGAAATTGAACTAGGAAATGATTCATCTCCCCTCAGTGCCCTTCCAAACAAACATATAAAAGCTAAAAACGATGTCCATCCCTTCATGTCATTGCATTTCATGTCACCTCACCTCCCCTTCACAAACCCGAGTTCAATATTAAGTAAGAGATTACATTCCTTTTCTATGCTCTGGTTGAAAACAGTCTCCCAGACAAATGAACAACTTGAGTTTCAGAATATTGCATCATTCAATTATTGTAAGTTAATTGAGTCAAATTGATATGTAAGGATTTGATAGAGAAAAGAGGTTAAGCATTTAATTGAGAATGAATAAAGTGGAGCAATTCATGGATTATTCGCTGTCTCAGCATGACATATCTCTGATGTAGTACAAAAAATATTGAAGAATAATGTGGATGTAATAAACGTTAAGTAACATTTGTTTTGCTTATTCATATGTCGTTGACTATGCATATCTAATATTCAACAAATTAGCATATTTTCTTTGCAACAAATGTTTTCATTTTTATTTTTTTTGGCAACAAATGTTCGTGTACTATTACATTTATTGCATCACTTTAGGAAAGGCGCGCACATTGATTTGGTCAATTTCACAAGTTTTACAAACCAAATGATTCCTTTCTCTCTCGTATGTACGTCTCAAATCTCTTATCAATATTGGAGACCGATCTTACAACTGGTGTTACTGGCCGAACATCTGAAACCTCGCCTTCATTCGTTGCCTTCCATGGCTGCCCATCCAAGGACATCGTCTTTTTCAACCCCTTGTCACCAACTTTTTCATGCATTTTCGGCACATTTTCGCCTTCTTCTTTTGTGCCACTCTTTGCCTGAACCTGTTTTCTCTTCTTGCGCTCGCGCTTGTTGTCCACATTTGCTTTCTCTGTTGCTTCTTGAATCACTACTGGTATCGTTATAATGGGAGGCACGAGTGGAACCTCGTCAACATCACAATCTTTCTCTGCAACTCCGTTGACTACCGAATTCTCTCTTACAGAAGGTTTAATCTCTTCTTGATCAGTTTTGGCAAGAGGATTTCTCCCAGGAGTTACTTGGTTTCGAGTGTTGAAGGCAAATTTCTTCATAACAAATTGGAAGAGTCTATGGCAGAATCCTAGTTGCTTTGCTCCATTGTCTTTCCTCTCCATTTTTTTTCTCTCCGATGTTAGACAATGAACCGAAACAGAGAGAAGAGATATATTGATATTCAAGGATGGATTCTTTCTTCCGAGGGTAAGATAGCGTTGAAAAGCAGCAGTTAAAACAGTATAGTACAGTGCAAGCAAGAACAAGCACGGCAATAATACATTCTATTCCTTTCCCTCTGTTTTCTATCAATATATTCTATCATTTACAGAACTTCTGCCTCTGTGGACCCTGCTGATTCCGTTGCTCATAGGGAAGCAAGGAACTGTATAAAATGCAAGGCAGAGAGAGATTGCATTTGATTCCACACTTTTGTGTGTTACACTTGATTCGAATAATACCTAAAAGGCATAACTAAACAAGCATTATTAAAATTCCAAGCAAATGCTCTTTTCGTACAACACTGTTCATACAGTGCAGTGAAGCTAAAACCTCAATTATAAAGACTAAACCTTTGATTCCAGAAATCAAATATGGGTCCTGACATTTGCAAATTGAAACATAGAAACAACTATCACTGGAGTAAAAGTTGAAAATTAACAATGCCAGCAAGAACCATCACAACAAATAGTACATTCTATTTCTTTCTCTTTGTTTTCATTCAATATATTCTATCATTTACAGGGACAAATTTTCAAAACCACCACTTTTAGGATTTTATTTGCAAAAAACGACCTCTTTTAAAAATAATTACAAAAACCGATCTGTTTTCAGCCCAGCGCTGAAAACAGGTCGGTTTTTGTAAAAAAATTTCCGAAACATCACGGGAGTTCAACTCCCGTGAAGTTTATCGAGAAATTAAACTTCACGGGAGTTGAACTCCCGTGATGTTTAATTACTGCTTAAAATTCCACGGGAGTTCAACTCCCGTGGAGTTACAGTCCAACATTCCCAGAGAGTCGATCTCTAGGAATTTTGGACTGCAACTTCACGGGAGTTCAACTCCCGTGAAGTTGCAGGTCTTCCAAAACATGCACAGCATGCATACGTCGACCTCATATATACAAATATGTACCTGTTGCCAATAATTACTGTAATATATATATTATTTAAACACGCACGAATCAAACAATACGCAAGAAGATCACATATCGAGCTATAATTGATCCATAAAAGTATAGTATTTGAAAATTCATACAATTTATAAATTTTAACAAAATAAGTTCAAATACAACCCAATATAGCTCCTCTCCTTCCTCTCTTCCGCCTCCCCCTCGCTCTTCCCCGCCCCCTACGCTGATGAGCCTCGACTATCTGAGTATCCGGCTGTATATGAGGCTGCGAAGTGCCGGCTCCATCATCATGCGAAGTGCCGGCTCCATCAGCATGCGAAGTGCCGCCGTCATCGTCACGTGGCCGTCGTCGCCGAGTGTACGCTTGCCCAAATGATCGAGACCTGTCCTCACGGTCTGCGAACTCGTCGACGTGAGTCTTATGAAACACCTGTGCTATGGTCTTCTTGATCCTGCCGAGGAGCCCTAACGCCACCTGATCCTGAATCTCAGGCACGGTCGCATCAATATCAGCCTGAATGCTATCAAAAGCACGGACATGTGAGGTAAATAATTTATTAAGTACCAACTCAAGAAAAAAATATTATAATTTAGCTTAGAAACTTACGTAATCTCTCTCGTTCATCCCACTAGGGATGTAACTGTCTGTCGGTGGCCGTGGCATGTGTCCAGCTAAGGGCTGTGGGTCACGTGTGATCCATCTACGTGTGATATCCCAATACCAACCCATATACGCGGTATAGTCAACAGCCGTGGGCCTCGTATCCTGGATAAAATCCCACCTGTGAACCCACCTGTCTATGTAGGCCGTACGGACTACGGCCCAGTCGGTATGGTGCGAAGTAGGCCGCTGCCAACGAGAGATCTGCTCGACAGGCTCTGGCACATGCTGAGAGAGCGTAAACTGTCGTAGCACACGGTCAGGAACATGCATCTCTACGATCTCCCAACAAATCAATGGAACTCTCGCTCTCCACAAGTCGGGACTATCTCGGCAGATGGGTGCAAGAGAATGCATATCCACCTCCGGCGGTGTATAGGGTCTCCACTTGAACTGAAATAAAATAAAAAATTTATCAGTATCAACAACGAAGCTATAATATTCATAACGACTTGAGATTTATATTTACCTGTTTGTGTTGGAGGCCATCAAGCTTATTGCGGTAAAACTCACGATGGCGCGTCGCTGATCGGTACTTAGCGTACCACACGTTATACCTATATGCAGAATAGAGAATATATAAGTACAAATTCAGTGCGAATAAAATTTGTGTGTACAATTATACCTGTACGCCAAAGGAAACTGCCCCTGTAGGTCACGGTGCACAAGTAAAGTAGGGCGTCCAATATGAATGCGCTCCCATGACCAAATCTGTATCAATGTGCAGCATCCCTTGAATTCTTTATTCTACATCAGGGATACTCTACTCAGTTCTCGATACAAGTATGCCAACACCGTACTGCCCCACGACAGTGCGTCGCATACTCCAAAATCCTCTAGCAACGGCAGCCATCGTGCATGTACAAGAGTCTTGCTCGCATCAGGAAAAAGCATGCACCCTATCATGTGCAATATGTAAGCCCGAGCATGGAACTGGAGCGTCTCCATACTGGCATCCTCTGGTATGTCGCCCTGAAATGTCTGACGAAGCCAGGATAGTTTCATCGCACTACTCCTCAAGTCCGGAACCTGTCCAAGAAGCCGGGCACATACCTCCGGTCAACTATGATCATCGGTGCCCGTAACTGCCGGCCCATCGATCCGAAGCCCAAGTATGACAGCCACGTCCTGTAAAGTGATGGTGCACTCCCCAATATGCATGTGAAAGGTGTTGGTCCCTGGCCTCCACCTCTCAATCAAAGCAGTGATAAGTGGCCAATCAATCCTGATATATCTAACCGCCGAACACTCCCGAAAACCAGCCTGAGAGATTAGCGCTAGAACTCTCTCATCCTCAATGACCCAAGCTGAATGGCTCTGGGAAGGCTCGATCATGGTGATATTAGGTACGGGCTGCACGTCAAAAAGAATTGATTAAGTATAATGTGAAAAATTAAAATTAGTACCAATGGTAACTACTCAATACAAAAGATGTTTTACCTGTCCTGAGCCAATATAATCTGAAACGTGGCTCGCCTGGAGGGTCAAAACGTCGGGGCGTCTCGGTCCCGGATCCATAATGAATAGACCTGTGATTAAAATATGAGCATATATACAGAGTGCAATGAACACAATATCATACAGAACATATTACAAATAACAAGTATCATACACTTCAAAGATAACAAATACGAATGACACACATGATCTGACATAACACAAAACGCTACATAATACAAATTCCTGGGTGAAATGAACAAAGTATCATACAGAACATATTACAAATAACGAGTATCATACGCTTCAAAGATAACAAATACGAATGACATAGTGCAAAACACTACATAATACAAATCAACGCCTAATACTAACTGGACACCTATTTTTGTTGTGACCCGGTTGATCACATCTACTGCACTTATTTCTCCTCCTAGCTCCTTCACGTTCGTCATCCATACTATTTCTAATACGCACGGAACGAGGGTGCCCCGCCGATCTTTTACACAATGGAGGTAATATCTGTGGCCCATCTTATGTCCAATGTCGACTATCGCATGGTGGACGAAAACACTCTTTGTACGTTTGTTGATAGTTATATGCAAAATACCAAGCGTCGACAAATTCATAATGTGAAATGCGAGCACCACCCTGCAGGTCGGAGCAAGCTGCTATAACATGTGAACAAGGAATCCATTGTAGTTGCGGTACATTGCAAGTGCACGTACAAGTGTGATCCACCAACATATTGACTTTGTAAGAGCGGTTTTCTCTATGGGTTATTCCCTCGAGCACCTCCTATTCATTAAAACTGTATCGTACAACCTGAAAGGACCGAGCTTGTACAATCCGAGCCGCTAGCATTTCATCAACTTTCGGTGTTAGCTCTGAGCGCATATTTTCACCAAGTTCTCGACGTCGAAGAAAGAATTTATTAAGCCTGTAAAAAGTTTTAGCAACTAGTGCATGTATTGGCATGCCGCGTGCTCCCCTGAGCACGCCATTGAAGCTCTCAGACGCGTTCGTAGTCATCATACAGAACCGTCGATCGCCATCCTCACATAAAGCCCACTTATCAATATTGTTTGGACCCAAACTAGTTTCGATCCAATCATGTACAGCTCGTGAAATGAACTTGATCCTCTCTCGTATTTGTTCGTAAACATATTTTTCTGTTGCACAACCGGCTTGCCAAAGTAAGTCTTGAACCTGATGTTTCCATACTTCTTCTTGAAGTTGTCTCTAATATGTCGCAAGCAATAGCGATGTGCATGTGGTGGCGGGAAATGTCGTTGGAGTGCTCTTGGAATTCCTTTCATCCTATCGGATATGAATGTAATCGGTCGCGTCCCCACACTAGGGATATGATATCTAATGCATGCAAAAAACCAAGCCCAATTCTCTGTGTTTTCAACATCAACCACTGCGAATGCTAAAGGAAATAGTCCGCCATCCGCGTCAACTCCGGTTGCAACAAGCAAAACGCCTTTGTATTTACCATATAAGTGAGTTCCATCAATGCTAAGAAGAGGACGGCAATATCAAAACCCCTCAATACAGGGCCCAAATGTCCAAAATACACCGGTGAACCGCCGTTCTCCGCCATCAACGGGGTCCGAAGATACTTCGTAAACAGTCCCCGGATTTTCTCTTTTGAGTGCTTCAAGATAATGAGGTAAGATCTCATACGAATTATCCCAATCCCCGAATATTTTTATCATCGCCTTCCTCCTAGCATTCCAACACTTGTGATATGATACATCCAAGTTGGTGGCTTTATGCACTAAAAGATGGATATCTTTCGGCCTTAGATCAAGATCCTCCCTCAGATGCGGTAAAATCAATCGATATATAAAAGAAGAAGACGCATTCTTGTTATTCATCTCTAATCGAGGATTGCTACAAGTGTGGAGTCCATTGTATGCCGTGATTTTGAATTGCCCACCTACTCTTGCACCCGAGCGTGAATTAAGCTTCCACGGACATCTCGCATTGCTGTCGTGGTGTCCACTATTATCTTCGACATCGTCATCTTTGCGATAGAAACAAACCACATTATAGCTTGTAGTATTATTTTTCGTTGGCCTGAACTTCACATTTTTTGCAATGGAATACGTGCGAATAGCATTGATCAATTTATCCTTACTCTCGTAAAGATCTCCCTTCATGAATGAGAAGTCCTCGGCCTGTGTATTAACACCGCTATTAGTGCTAATAGGAACACTTTCTATCGCGGAGTTATCAATCCATTCATCTCCTTGAAGTTCATCGGGCGGCGGATCCTCTAAGCCGACATACTCATTATTAACATAACATCCGTCAATGTGTTGGTTTTCCCCGCCATCACGATCTATCAAGGTCATGCTATTAATTTGTAATCCATCCTCTTCATCATCATTCGATACAACACTTGCATTATCTTCTTGAATTCCCGTGTTAGTATCGAAAGCATGCGAAGTGCCCACCAACGAAGGACCGCTCATGTATTGTGATTGTGTCCAACATTCATCTTGTTGAGGAGATAAAAAGCCTACAGAATCAACTTCAGGATCCTCCAACATGCGGGAATACATTCCTTCGTAGTTCAACGATTTGCCCAAATCTCTCTATGTTTTTCAATGAACAATTCGACCGAACGCTTCTCGTCGTGTAAGACATGAATGAGACTCATATTGTAGTCACTTGATATTTGAATGCCACTTGTTCTGTTCTCCACAACAGGATAATTGTAAACCACACTGAGGTGATACTCACGTGAGTTAGTTAATGTAAGTTTGTGTAATTCATTAAGCAACTCATCGAAAGTACACGATTTTGTTATGAACAACGGTCTCGTCGTGCCTCCTTCATAAACGGGCATATTATTTTCGAGATAATTAATCTTCCCATCATAAGAACAGAGAATTACAATTCGATCGTTCATCGTTACCTCTGAAGAGTGAAAAATTCAAGATCAATTAAGCACAAAAAGCCAAATAAATATTGATTGTTACTAATTTTTACAGTTAGGTAGTAAGTCTAATTTCCACATTAATTGATAATTTCACCTCTAAATACACAAAATTATTTAATACATCTTCACAAAATTCGTAAATAAATCCACAAAATTATTGATAATTTCCCCTCTAATTTCACAAAATTATTGATAATTTCCCCACTAATTCCACAAAAATTCTTGATAATTTTAACACTAATTCTTCACAAATTTCACAAAATTATTGATAATTTCCCCTCTATTTTTCACATTTATTGATAATTTCCCCTCTAATTTTCACATTTCCTCACAAAATTCGTAAATAATTGTGAAATTTCCTCACTAATTACACAAAATTATTGATAATTTCCACACTAATTCTTCACAAATTTCACAAAATTATTGATAATTTCCCCTCTAAAATTCACAAAATTCATAAATAATTCACAATTAAATTCTAAAATCTAGATTTTTATATGAAATCACAATCAAATAGTGAGAGTATACAAAAATTAGAGAGTATAAATTTTTTAGAAAGATTTTACCTGTTTTTTCCTTGAGACTGAGATCTGGCGGCGGCGAACTGTATCTCCGGCGGCGACAGCTGTCGGAATCTCCGACGGCGATGGTCGGAAGCTGGGCGACGGCAGTCGGGAGCGAACTGGGCGGCGGAGGTCGGGAGCTGGGGCGGCGGCGAATGAGAACAAGGGAGTTAGGGTTCGTATGAATGGGTTCGGGCTGGGGCTGGGTCACGCGGGCCTTATATAGGATCGCAACTTCACGGGAGTTGAACTCCCGTGAAGTTACAGTCCCAAACTTCCCGACAGCAAGTATCGCCAGAGCTGCTCTCTGGAAGTTGACACTGCAACTTCACGGGAGTTCAACTCCCATGAAGTTGCAGTGCCGTACTTCCAGCAGCAGCTGTGGTGCTGCAGCTTGCCAAATCTTCACGGGAGTTAAACTCCCGTGAAGATTTATATATAAATTAAGCTTCACGGTAGTTCAACTCCCGTGAAGTTGAACTCCCGTGATGTGTCGGAAATTTTTTTACAAAAACCGACCTGTTTTCAACGCTGGGCTAAAAACAGATCGGTTTTTGTAATTATTTTCAAAAGGGGTCTGTTTTTGCAAATAAAAACCAAAAAAGGTTGGTTTTGAAAAATTGTCCTCATTTACAGAGCTTCTGCCTCTGTGGACCCTGCTGATTCCATTACACATAAAAGCAAGTAACCGTATAAAATGCATGGCAAAGTGAGTTTGCATGTGATTCCACACTTTTGTGTGTGTTACACTGTACTCCAATAATAGCTAAAAGGCACAACTAAACAAGCATTATTACAAATTCAAAGCAATTGCTCTTTTCGTACAACACTGTTCATACAGTGCAGTGTAGCTAAGACCTCGATTATAACGACTATTCCAGAAATCAAATTTGGGTCCTGACATTTGCAATTTGAAACCTAGAAACAACTATCACTGGAGTAAAAATTGAAAATTAACAATGTTGATCTCACCAAATAGAAATCATCTTCCCATTGAACTTTGAATATGTAAACTTGTGATTTCAATCAATAAAAAGAACGTCCAACATAAAATGTAAATGATACCGTCTCTCATGTCTCAACAAGGAAACTGACCTCATGCACAAACGACGCGGACATCCATTTCTTTGTTATCTAACTTCACATGCAAATAATATCATGGTCTACACTCACAATTGACATAAGTCAATCTGAGCAACGATTATAGGAACAAAGAAAATAGAAGAAGCTAGGACATTTCTTCAATCTTCTATATTGACTTGCTCTCTCCCAAGAAAAGATTCATCTTAAGGAATTTTAAGCAAATCGTTTCAGCAGTGCCCGTTTATAATCTGCAACCGTGCCTTCATAGGCAGAAGTCCAATACGCATAATGGGTTGCAAAAGCCACTTTGCTTGCCACGAACAGACTTCTCATAAGCACATGCTACCATCAAAGTCCAGGGTTGAACTTAGAAGACAGCACTCTTCCCGTCCTGTTTCTTTTTATAGTGATCATCCACTTCTCAACAAAGACCTTCAACTTTGCTTGGCTTACACCAGGCAGTTCATGATCACGTGGGCTGCTATTCTCATGGAGAACAGACAATAACTAAAGTTCCATACAGAGATAAGAGATGATAGAGGAAGCTCTGCGCCTGGTTCTTTGGCTCACCTTCCACTTTTCAATAAGAACCTTCTTTATATTGGCACAGCCTGAGACAACAGTAGCTACTCCGGCTGAAGTTATGGATGGGCAATAAACCATGTGGCAGGTCTCAAGCTGGGCGCATCCCTTAACAAGGTGGCTCAACCCAGTGTCAGTTATTTGCCTGCAATGGGACAAAACTATGTCCTTGAGCAGAGGACACCCTTCTCCCAACTCAGCCAATGACATATCTCCTATACCCTGGATAAGGAAAAAGGCATAATTACCAAAAGAAACTAATAATTGGCAATAATGGAATAATGCAGCGTAAGCATGTACGATGTCAAGATATTTATATTTCCATGCTTTTCTCCGAGGTTTGACAAAATGTTAACTTTTGATATGCTTCTCATAATGCAATCCAATACTATAGTGAGAAGCTATGTTATCTGGGTACTTCTAATATGGAGTCGTACCAGTACCAGACACGCGTCATACCCATACCCGTACTCATACCTGACACTTCTTGGACACTCCTTAAATATATGCATACATTTATTCATACGTGTACTCAATTATACAAGGCATGTTTAATTCGAAACACTCGTTAAGACACTTCTTGAATATATATCCTACATTGCACATCCATTTTTTTAACTTGTTGGACAAGGGTCGAGTTCGTTTCAGCCTTAAGAGGGTCTTTTACATAGCTCAGAACTATATGATTGTATCCCATGAGTTACAGCGGTGTCCTCGTACCCTATCTTTTACAAATTTCTTGTGTCCCACACTCATGCAACTTCGGTAAGAAGGTTTATTATTACAATTGCATGAGATAGATGGCAGTCAGAATTGTGGCAGGTGCAAATTTATTACATCAAACACGCATTAGTAGCTAGCTTAATTGATGGGATAGATGGACAACGTTTAGACCAGCAATGAAAATTTTTGCAGGTGCAAATTCCAGAGCAAATACATGAAAGAAGCCATGTCAGGGTGTTAACTTTATCTCTCATGAACCCATACATACCATCAGGAAAAAGTGGGTTATATGGTAGTATAACTGAAAAGATGCAAGTGGAAATATCAAGTGTAACTGATGACTGCAGTTTTCCTGCACACTAGCATCTCTGTGTATTCAGGAGAGAGATGCATGTGACTTTACATGCACGCAAGCGTATGAGTGGATACACAAGTGATGCTTGTGCACAAGCAGCTATATCCATACTGATAAGAATGTCTGTGTGTTGTATGAGAGTGACCTGAAGAACACTGATATCCAGGTAGGTAAGCTCCGGGGAGCCTCTGGCAATGGCTGTCAATCCAATATCAGTGACTAAATGGCAACCACTAACATGCAAATACCGGAGAGAACACCCTTGGCCAATGGAAACAAGTGCATCATCACCAACCCTGAATATACAGTTAATTGGACCAGTCAATAGTGAAAATAGAAAATTAACAGTGTTCTTCTGTATAAAAGAACGCTTATCAGACGCATTAAAAACAGGGGAACGTTATTAAAAAAATTCACATAAAGAAACTGGTGGTGCCAGTTACATGCACCATAAATGTTTTAGAAAGCGTTAGGCGCTTCTAGAGGCCGGACCAAGCGGAATGAGGCATTTTAAGCATCAAGAGAGGAAGGATTCTTTTCGAAGATTCAAAATCCTATCCTTACCAATGGATTTGGATATAGAGTGCTAATGCAATCCATTTTGACTTGGCCCATTCTCTTCACCCATTGTTATGCTTAAGCGAGCAATAACCCCTTTTCAACATACTACAATCCGCATTAGCAGCCCATGCTTCTCTAGGCACTCCCAAGACCTAGGCGGGCGGCCTAAGTGCCGCTTAGGCCTAGGCGGGTGCCCAGACCACTTTTTAAAACAATGTGATAATATAGACTACATATTTGAAGATAACAAGTTTGTTTAATCTTTTCTCTTCATCTTTAAACTAAGGGCACTTCTGTTTGAGTCTTTGAACCCAAAGTTCACGGGATCAAGTATGAAGTGACGTGTATATTTTTCGAGTTGCAGCCAAGATTAATGGCTAAAAAAGGGACACATCACTTGTCCATGTTTGTATCTTATTGTTTTACGTCCAAAAGTGATTTTGCTTAGACTAATGGGAAACACTTTATAAGGCAGATTATAAATGGCAATAAAGTTATTCAGGTAAGGCATCCATAATTCATTTATTTATTATTTATAATAATACTAATAATTATTATTTTTCTTTTAACTCACATTCCACTAGAGTAAGTCTTCTTTGGTGATCAACTGTTGACAAGTCTACACAATATAACTCTGAACATTATCAGACGTTTGGTTAATCAGGTGGGATATTGGCAGCATCTTTTGCATAACCATCCTTGAAGTCCCTGGATAATGATTCCAAGAGCTCATATCCAACACAAATGCCCCTTTATCCCTTATACAAACTGGCTTCTAAGATATGGGTGTAAGATGGTACATGCAGCACTAGACCTTAGAAGCAAGGCATAAGCCTCATCTCTTTATCCTTATTTGTAATCAACAAATATCATAAAAATCTATATAATATATCAAAAAACAACGAGGGGCGTCCAAAAAAATAGGAATGGACATTCATCCATTCTTCAACTCAACATTAGGGGTAAGTTTGGAATTTCACATCCAACCCATGACTATCTCATATAAAAATGTAGTTAGAACTTTCTTGAATCTACTTGAATGGACAGAGGAAAAGTTAAGATCTATTTTGCAAGCAACCTTAAAACTATACCAAAAACAAATTAATATTTCTAAAACAAATCATAAGTTCTTTGAAGAAATGGATTAAAAAGCACCTTCTTTAATCTTCTTGAATGCAAAGAGGAAAAGTTAAAGTCCTAATTGCAAGAAAACATTGAAGAAATAGATTAAAGAAAAACATTTGCTAAATTTAACTTTTAGAAATATTTTTATTGAATCATAAGTAACAGTCCACTAAATATTAGACAGTCGAGATCAAAAGAAAGTTTCATACCAAAAGCGTTTCATACAGAAGAGTGAAGACATAGTACATTTTTTTTCAACTTTTAAAATTTAACCTATGATTAAATCGATTATTTATTTTTTATAACATAAAACTTGGAAGAAGAAGTTTGAAATAGCTGGCACGTGCATTTGCACGTGCAAAGATTTAGTAAAACAAAGAGTTACGGAGTAAAGCTCTGAACAAAAGCTCAAAAGGAGGTAAGCTGGATGGTCCTGAATGCATCCAGAGTGCTCTGCTTGTAGTGTGCACGTCAAGTTTCATTGCTCTTCACACATGCATCTCAAGGCATTTATATTAAAAAATGCCTCAAGGCATTTCTCATATTTTTAAGTAACTAATATGAATATATATGATGTTCACTTTGATATTTTTATTCATGATTTCACCTTGCACCATCAAAAGTCTTTGTCAATGGAATCAAACACAAGCACAAAAATGTTAAAAAGACATCATTACTTTCCCTGACCTTCTATTTTTATCACAAACAGGCAGTATTAAAGGAAAGAGAGTCTGCCCTCGATTGAAATACCCATAAATGGTATTCTACGTAGAATAGTATTATTGCTTATTTTGATGATCCACGGTATAGAAGAAAGAGTTTGGGAATTATTAAATATGGGACCATAGAAGTGGATTTAAACGTAAAAAAATCCCCAATACAGAACACATCATGATTTAGCTATGACTAAGTTTTGGTTGGATTGAAATATAGAATGAAATTCTGTTTGAATTGATGGACCCAAGAAACAATCCACATGCCTGTTCCAACCTATATACAAGTATGACATGCTTGGGTGGCATGAAATGAGTACATATAAAAACAGATTAAATTCATGTAAGATGAGCAGGAACAATTAGAGAAGGTCTCGGTATGTGCGACAGGAAACCAATAGGTAATGTTGCAAGGATAGTTATATAAAAAAGTCATACCTGAATCCGGTACATACACAATACTTGGATTGTCAAAAAATTTGATGATACATGTTGGATTTTTTATGATGAGAAAAAGTAAATGTATCCCAAACATATTGAAGATGTATCCATGGCTAAGAAATAAAAGTCTAATGCATGAATGATGGACTGAATTTCCAACTTTACTTGTATGAATGGTTTCAAATATCGGATATCAGGGAAATATGGGGCGGTCAAAGTCCATATATTATTGCAGATGTCGGGAAAAGATCAGGGACAATATGTAGTACATATCGAAGTGCCATATCAGATGATGTGCATACATAGTACAATATCTCTACGTACTTAATGAAATCTAAGCATAGAAAAACATAAATAATATATGTTTCTGATTACTAACCAATTGTAGAAACTTTCTTAGAGAAAAGAGCCTACTTGAATTAAAAAAACTTTATAGGGCTGGAACTTTTACTAAAAGCCATTAAGGAATTTTTAAAAAAAACTATATTGTTTGAGACAAACCATACAAGAGGACATATCAGTCAACATATCGACTGATAGATTGGTCATGTTAGGGACATATCGCTAACAATTGCGAAAAAGCAGTAAAGGATATTAAGACTATATCATTTGGTGGAAAGCCCTATAAAAGGATATATCAGCCGATATGTTATATTAGGGATATTCAAAACAATGATTATATGCATTCATATACTTTGTTCGCTTCCTCAACAAAGGATTATAATTGCTTTCATAATTATTGATTTATATAATTTACAATCTTATTTGTGTTCCCTTTGTTATTGTGCTGTTGACAATTCTAGCCATACACATACATGTTGTAGACAAATAAATTCACATGCGCTTCATATCCACAATGTGTCCATATCATAGATTTTCCAGGTTTTACTTATCTACCCGTACCTGCTGTACACGTCCCCCTCCCCCCCCCCCCCCCAACCTAGCTGATACATGAGTGAGTCAAGAGGAGAATAACCCTCTTGAAGGACTTTCTTGGAGTGGGGTCAACATATCTCAACCAAGATGAAGGTAATCATGAAAAGAATATGAATGCCACTATTCTTCAAGGTGAAAAATTGCATAAAACACAGGTAACATGAGTGAAAAGAAAGTACATTAAGCTTTCAGTTATATTGTAAAATTCATTCAATAAAAATAAATATCTTGCCTAACTAGGCAATAACCCAGGATTTCTTCTGATTAAAAAGATTCATACGTACAAAAGTACATGAACAAGAAAACATTCAGAGGATAAAACAGGAAGCAATCATCTTACGATAATACCAATCAGTTGAGCATGAATTACCAACCAAGTAAAGGTGTTCGAACTGGAGAATATGCCATATTAAACAAGAAGAGATTGATGGGTGTTATTTCACTTTAAAAGGAGTATAGCAGTCGCTCACCTATCAACAAATCGGAGGCTCAAATCAGTAAGAAATTTACAGTTCTCACCAACTTTGATAAGACCTTTATCTCCAATCTACCAATAGAGAAGAAGAAAGTTAGAATCATAAAACAGCATCTAGTTGATTTATGGAACACCCTGCTTTCTGACAATGATAACCTTGTGGAGTGTAATGTGTGTATAACTCATAAACTACTTAACGAGCAGTAAATCTTCTGATCATTTAAGCACTAGTTACTCTCAATATTGAAATCTTTTCTTTAACCTGACAACAAATTTGTTCATGCTGGACCATCTATCTTTCCTATCACTCAATCAAACTAAACAATTAGGAATGTAATAAAATTGATTAAGATACTAGTTGAATTAGGTATTTGTGAAAAATTAAGTGCAACACATGTGCATAGAAGATCTCTCCAAAACAAGAAGTCTTTCTGACCGAAAAAGTATGCATATAAGCAGCACCGGAAAGTAGGAACTAATGTAGAAAAAAGAAAAAAGCATAAGGCGTAGCACTTGAGCTTTAAAAGAGAATAGCAGAAACTGCATAAGCTAGTGAGTTTATATTCTCACCTAAAAACATTAAGAAGTCCCTGATATTTTCAACAAGGAGCACAATTTACCTCAATTTTCAACATTAAGAAGTCCCTGACAATTTACTTCAAATAAAGTAAATTCAATTACCTCAATTTTCTAAAAAATAGTACAAGCCATACTAGCAACTATATATCAGATTGAACAGGATAAATTGTAATTGACCTAACCAGTTCATTAGTACACATGCCCACTTCACAAAGCAAAGTACTAGTGGTACCAACAAAAAAGAAGATTCAAGGCTTAATTAAAAAAACTGGAAGTAAATACTTGACTACCTAGTCTAAAGTCAAATAACTTCTAAGGCCATGAGTCAAAACAATACAAATTTATAGACGTTAACATCCTCTCTTAGATTTTAGCTATTTTGAGATTATATTGGCATCTTAGTTCAATTACTCGACAAAAAATTTTGGAGTACTGACAGAATTACCAATGAAGTACAGTAGAACTGAATATAGCAAGTAACAACCAGATACTAAATAATGCACATACATTGACTTTAGGAGAAAAGAGTTCATAAAGCAACAACTATTCAAGCACATTACAACAACAACGGCACAGCCTTTATCCCGAATGTTTAGGGTTAGCTACATGAATCATATTCTTCCATTTCATTCTATTATGGGACATCTCCACCATTAAGTTAATCATATTCATATCCTTCTTAATAGCTTCTAACCAAGTTCTTTTAGGTTTACATCCAGATCTCCTAGCCCCATTAACTATAAAACTATCATTTTTTCTAATCGATGCACTAAGAGGTCTCAGTTATACATGATCAAACCATTTTAGTTGATTCTCTCATTTTATCCTCAATAGGAGTAACATCTAATTTACTATAGATGCATTCATTTCTCACCCTATCGTTTAGTGTATATCACAAGACCATCGCAACGTTCTCATTTCGGCTATACTCATTTTTTGCATATATTTTTAATTGCCCAACACTCTGACCATTAAGCATTGTTGGTCTTATAACCATCCTATAAAAATTTTCCTTTAGTTTTACTAGTATTCTACAATCACATAAGACTCCCAAAGTACTCCTCTATTTTCACCATCCCGATTTCATTTGATGGACAACATCTTTCTCAATCTCATTAGCATGCCGTGAAAATGATTACATTTAGATATTTCTTGACCATCAATATGTACTATAGGTTCTTTTCTTTTCTTAGTTTTACTAAAAATACACTTCGCATATTTTGTTTTTGATCTACTAATTCTAAAACCTTATAGATACAAGGACTTGTCTCCACATTTCTATTTTAGAAATTATACATCTTCTAGTTTCGTCAATTAATAGTATACCATCCGTAAATAACATACATCATGAGATTTCATCTTGAATGTGCTTAGTATGTTGGTCAATAACTAATGCAAAAAGATAAGGACTTAAGGCTGACTCTTAGTGTAAACTTCTAAATGTCGGCACCATTGAATGATTCAAATTCATCTCCTCCTATGTTCCACATCTTTGTCTCCCCTTTAGAGTATTCCAAGGATCACCTAAAAAGAAGACGGAGATTTGTGTGAACATATACCATATCTTCCGCTCGTTGTGGAGTCATCTTATTCCTCTTAAGAGAATGAATAAAATTTTAAGTGCTCCAATTTCTCTCACAACAAGAAGAGGAACAAGGATGCCCAATCAACCTTAATGCAACTCTTATAATTTTGGTGTAGATATTCCATAGACAACCCGCAATGACTTTGCATCCATTTTCCCCTATCATCCAAAGAGTCATAATCCGCAAATATATCTTGTGTAGCGAAAAATTTAGCAAATTTCACATTAACCATTCTCCGCTCCTCGGAGTTAGGAAAATAACTCTTCAAGCGTTTAGCTCTTTCATTTGAGATCTCGGAATCCATGTGTAGTGCAACTCAATTCGGGCTTTAATGAGCTAAGTCGCGCTATAATATCTACAAGATAGAAAAACATTCACAAATAATATCAACTATTAAAGTCTAACCAATATAGATTAAAAGTTTATTTAAAGAAAAAATACTCACTTTGGGTTTAGTGAATGAGCTAAACAATGTAATGGTGTATTGCTCTTATTCCACCGATCAACAAGGATAGTATGTACCACATTGTAAAATGATGAATATTCATCATCTCTCTTGCCTTCTTTTCTATAAATGTAATTCTTCACTTTTTCAATTATAGAATCTCACATATCATAAACTAAGTGAAGATTTGACTTGTCGGTGTCGGCGGATCGAACCATGTTATATATTCTATTTTATCCCACCAAATATCATCCAAAACTGTCCTACCAAATATCATCCAAAACTTTGTCCTTAACAAATTGAGCCCTCCTAACATTATCATCTCGATAAACACTCCAACTCTCACTAATGATCATGTCCATAAGACCACGTTTGATCTTCTTAAATCGTCGCAACATGATAACAACCGAAGCAAAATGAGTTTCAGATATAGCAAGTATTTTTAACTTCACATGTTCATTGAACATTGACAATCTCATGGCATGATTCATTATGAAGTTTCTTATAATAACAACATCATCGCTAACTTCGGTGATCCAACTATATTCCTCATACACTAACTCATTCCTTTCGGTATTCTTCACCACACAAATATTTTTTAAGGTAAGATTGAGTGTGTGGACATCACATGGAGTCCAAAAAATATGAGGATGTCTTCCTTGCACAATGCCTCCCGCGGATTTGCAAATCGATGCATTATCGGTTATGACTTGTACAACATTATGAAGACCAACCTCTTTAATGGCTTTCAAGAGAATATCGGCTATATAATCCATGTTATTAGTCCTCCCCTCCGCATTGATGGCATTCAAGAACATCGGTCCATCTTCGGTCACTGCCATCACATTAATGAGAGACCTTCTTTGTGAGTCTGACCACCCATCACTAGCAATAGAAACACGCTTTGCTTTTCATGTTAACTTTATGGGCTCTAATAACTTCTCGATATGTGCCCTATCTTTTTGTAAGATGCTTGTTCTTAGAAGATTGTATCCGGGAGGGATATAACCTCCAAGCGAATTGCTTGTGGCATATTTAAAAGCTTCGATGAAGTATGGATTTCTTGCCAAATTGAATGATAAACCCCCTATGTAAAACATTCGAGCAATGAAACCATGTAGGTGATCTCGGGCTTCATGGTTAAAGAATTGTTCTATGGTGTTCCCGTCACTTCTTCTCTTCTTAGCAACTTCTTTTGTGATGGTTGTTCTTGATGTAGGTAATGGAACACTCTTGCCCTTCTTTGCCTTCAATCTAAGCTCCGCTAGCTCCAATACTTTCTTCATCTCCACAATATTTTCATTCTTCACATTTGTACAACACTTGATTCCAAATAATGGATGTCTTAAGAGATGTGCTTTTACTCTTGAATGAGAACTTTTAAAAGTTTCAAGACAGTAATTGCATTGTCATTCCTAATTTCCACCCCCTCCCGTTGCTTTTCCGAGTTTTGTGACATATCTCCAAAGAAGAGCATTATCATCCTCTAGCTCGCTTTGTGAACTTGGAGTCTCCATTTAATTCTCTACAATTATTAACAAGAAAATACTTACATATAAGAAATAGAAAGCTATTTTTACTTTAATTAACAATTTAGACCTAATACAATTATCTATATAAACAAATACAAGCATTAAAAATAATTTCAACTCTTTGTTCAGGAAAGCACTAACAAGTTCCTATTGTAGATTTGCAGCATGCAATAAAACAGGAAAAGCCAAACGAGCTACATGCCAAAGCAGAACTTATTAATTGCCTAAGTAGAACTTATTAATTGCCTCGGCATGAAAGCTCACTACACCACTAACAAACTTCAACCCTTTGTTCAAGAAAAGCCAAACAAGCTTTAGACAAAACCCTAAAAAAACCCAACTTCACAGAGGACGGTACCAAAGCTTTAGCCAAACAAGTTTTGTTTAGAAAAAGCTTTGTTCAGGAAAAGCTTAGGCAAACAAGCTTTGTTCATAGAGAAAAGTCCTAAAAAACCCTAAAAAACTTTAGCCAAACAAGCTTTGTTCAGGAAAAGCCCAACTTCACAGAGGCTCAGTCATCTTCATCAGTTGCTCAAAGGGAAAAGGAGAAAACAAAACCCTAAAAACCCTAAAAGTCAAATCTCAGAAACTTACCTCGTCTTTGAGCAGAGGCGCTGATTTCGTCGTCGCAAAGGCGTTGATTTCGTCATCGAGGCGCTGATTTCGCCATCCAGGCGTTGATTTCCGTCGTCGAGTCACTGTTTTCCGTCGTCGGGGCGCTGCTTTCCGTCGTCGAGGCGCTGCAATTAAGTCGAGCCCTTGAGATCGGTCTTCCGTCGTCGAGGCGCTGCTTCCGTTGATAGGACGTGGAAAGGAAGAATCGGCTTTGAAGAGGAAAGGAGGCAGAATCGGCTTCGAATAGGAAAGGCCTGGGTATTAAGGAGCAAGTTTGGGTTATTGGGCTCAAATAGCGGACCCGATTGGTCCGGTGATTCCAAATTGTTATGTATCTGTCGTTTAGGTGTGGATCCGCACCCAAAACGTACCCGACACGGGTACGGGATGAAATATCACGTGTCGGGGTATCACAGCTTGTTGGTTATCATTAAATAATTTTTGAAAGTAACTTTTCCACCTCTCTTCTATTTCTTCATCGGTTACTAGAACTCTTTGATCTGCGCTTTTAATACACCTTATATTACCCAAATCTCTACTCATTTCTCTAATCTTAGCAAGCTTATATACATCTTTCTCTCCATCCTTAGATTCTAACTTCTTATAAAAAATCTCATAAGTCTTGTATCTAATCTCACTAACCGCTCTTTTTACTTCCTTCCTCGCTAGCTTATATTTCTCATTTTCCTTGCTCGTACACTTTTGCCATTCTTTATATAATATTTTCTTCTCTTTAATTGCCTTTGCACATCCTCATTCCACCACCAACTCTCCTTACCATCTAATTTATAACATTTAGATTCTTCTAGTATATTTTTAGTCACCTTATTATTACAAAAAAGACATACTATTTCACATAATATTAGTGTCATTATTCGTATTCCATATATCTTCCTTCATTATTTCATTTTTAAAATGCATTAAAGTCTCTCCTTTTAAGTTCTACCATTTAGTTCTTAGTCTCTTATTCATATTAGTTTTTTTACTCCACTTGATAGATATGTCTAATATCATCAACCTATGTTGTGTAGTTAAACTCTCTCCCAATATAATTTTACAATCTTTACATGTTAACATATCCACCCTTCTAATAAGAAAAAAGAATATTTAATTCATCTAAGCTCTCCCAAAATTCCCTTTTAGTACTCTCAAACAACTCTACTTCTGGTGTGTAGGCGCTAATAATATTAATAACTTTCACTCCTAAGACAGTTTTTTAAGTATTATTCTATCTGTAACTCTTTTTGCGTCTACAACACTATCTTTTATGATGTTATCTACAATGACTCACACTCCGTTTCTATTCTTCTTTTTTCCCATACACCAAAGTTTATATCCAGTGTTTTCAATTTCTCTAGATTTTTCACTTAACTATTTAGTTTCTTCTAAACAAATTATACTTATCTTTCTTCTAAGCATGATATCTACTAATTCCACTGTCTTTCTGATAAATGTATCTACATTCTAAGTAGCTAACTTAATTTTATTCTCATGTAAAAGTCTCCTACTATTTCTCATCTTTTGTCATTCTACTTTATGTCTAATACTATTTGGCAACCTATTAGAGAGGATTGTAGAATCTTAGAACATTATGAATTACTTGTCATTACACTGGGGTGACATCGATGTTATGCATCGATTTTGGGGAACACCCTAGCAATCCACCCTTGCTTACGTATCATTGCATCGGGGCGGTATTGATGCAATACGTCGCAATGGGAATGCCCCAACGAATATTTTATAGGATTCATTTTCATGTGGATCCGACTATGTTTTACGCTGGCTGTCGGTTACCTAACGCAACCCTCCTTTATCCTGGCTTAGGACATGCAGTGCTGGTAATAAAATAAAGCAAAGCACTGGCGGAGTTCTATTCAAGCACATTGTCATACTAAAATCTAGCTGGTTCTTCTAAGATACAGTGACTGCGCATCAGGATATCTATTCCAGAAGCTTTCATCCACATGCTAAGTTAAGGCAATTTTTCACAACTAAAAGGTACACCAAATCGGATAAGATAAAATATTTGATCTATCGTGTAAAGAGACAAAAAATACTAAGGAAAAATGACAACAGGAATTTACCTCATAACAACGACGGATATGAAGTTTCCTCAAGTTTCTGCAACCCTGAGCTACAGCACATATTGCCTCATCATTTATGTTGGAGCAATCTACTAAATGAAGCGCTTGCAAAAGTGAGCAGTTTTTGCCAACTTCAAATAGAGCACTATTGCCAATCCTCTGACAGTATAGCAAAGCTAGCTCCAAGAGACCTCTATGGGGGGAAAAGACAATGGATCAATTGAAGGTCTTTTTTCCATCTAATGTGAAGCAAAACTAAAAACTATGCGAACTAAGCATTGAAATATTGGTTGATATGGATACATATTGGCTGTATTACATTGGAGTTTAAGCAAGTTTATGCCCTCCAACTGAAACTAATCAACACCACTGACATTGGCTAATAATGGTCAACACAATAGATCTAGGGCATGAAATACCAAACAAATAGACAGTGTTATAGCAGTAAAACAACATTGAAAAGAGGAAGAAATCAATATACAAAGCAGCATCCACATTTACATTCCAAAATTAAAAAAAAATCTTAAACCTCCAAAACCGACCTATAAATCACCAGCCTAAACCAACACCATGAATCTTGATATAAACAAATCTTTGTGAACTTTACGTTCTGTCCAGGACACCAAGTGGCAGCAGACGCCCTAGGACTGAAGACTACTTTGAGGCTGATAGGTATTAGTTTATCCTGTTCTACTACTCTCTACCTATTTTCATTATCTTACTTTTTTCCCCTTTGGTACTTTTTACCCTCCAATATTCCCTTCCTATCAAGCCAACGCATTAAAATACACCTAAACTAGTGCCCAACTATTAGCAGAGCTGAATGTCAATCTTATATGCTTCTCACTCTGCTGTGACACCTCACTTATGGCCCCTGGGTTTCCTTTTAGTTTCGCTTTCTTTGAGCTAATTACCCCCTTTCACAAATAATGAACTTTTGAGGTTTTTCTTTTTCTAATTACTGCCTTCACAAATAATGGAAGCAAGTGACATCTCAAAATTGATCCTCACTTGTAGCCAGCCTCCTCCTCATCCACATAGGGAAAAATAGAGCACCAGGTATTATAAACAAAGTGGACACGTGATCATTGAGCGTTATGGTTATGCTGCTGTAAGAAAAAAGACTCAATAAATAAAATGTTAATACTATTTCCACATTGATAGATTGTACTATGAATTTGCACAAGTAAATGTTTGTGTCAAAGGACCCTTGCACTACACCAAAACTCTGAACTCTGAAGTGTGGTGTGCGTTAAGGGATATAATTTTATATTCCACTCAGCATATTTTAGGTCAATATCCACAAATCATAATCTCTAATGAAACAGAAATGCTAAACATGCCCCTTGATATATTAAGACTATATCAGATCTGAATATGAGTTTAAGTTAGTAAATAATTACATACAAGCCTCAGACAAGTATTAACACTACATTGGTGTTAGTTATCATGGGAAAAAAGCAAAGGTCGAAAACTCACGAGCAAGATTTTCCGATAGACTCAAGTCCCCATGTGCCAATGTTGTGGCAACCATTTATCTCTAGATGCGTCAACTTTGTACAGCCAGATGCAACAGCTTCAAGACTCTTGTCACTCAAGAAATAGCAATCGCTAAGAGTGAGATCCCTAAGCTTCTTGCATCCTTTTCCAATAGCTAAGAGGCTTCTGTAAGATTCAGATGAAGTCAAATGAAGTAATTGTAGAATTTACATGAGAATATGCAGAAAAGGAGCCTGACTACTGTATATTACTAGTAGAGCGGCTGGTCAAAAGCAAATAAGATGTGCTCCCAATTATACTCTTCCACAGACACGTTAAAAAAAGAGGTTTCATGCAAATGTAGGACCAGAGACGGACTGTTCAATCAACTTCAAAGTTTATGCTTTTTTCAAACATTGGAGCAACAAATCTGCTAAGCAAGCCAAGCCATCCCATTACAAGGTCATCATTGTGGGTATTGAAGATAGTTTATAATTTGAATGAGTGAATAAGTACAAGGAATCCACATGCTAAAGGGATTTTCATGAATGAACTGTATATGGTCCAAGGTTTACTAACAACAACTGAAAGTTTAGGCTTCTTTATCTTTATATATATATATATACAAATAGCTAAGAGGATATA
>BQKN01060852.1:0-25224 GCA_022839385.1 Asparagus kiusianus | reverse complement strand
GGTCGTTTGATGCTCTTTGAATTTCAGATCCAACTCATAGCGGATTCCGTCTATCGGCTCAAAAGCCTTAGCAAGCTGACGCACGAGGCGTTGACGTCGCCTTTGACGTGCCCTCTTCGATAGGATTGGCGCGTCTTCAGTACTCAACTCTTTGATTAAGGAGGAGTTCAGATACGTAGATCCGACCTCGTTGGAAGCCGGATGGGTGTTGCAAAGCGAGAGGGCAGCAGCAACGGGGGACTTGATCTTCCTGCGCTTGCGAGAGGCGGAGGATCTGGAGGAGGAGGACGACAGATATTCCTCGAACTTCAGTTGGTCGAACTCGTATTCGACCACTTCTTCAACCGGGATGCAGATCCGAGGTTACGACACGACAGCTCCGGCAGCGAAGCTGTTGGCTCTCACTGTGGTCATCAGTTTGTTTGCGTCAAAAATTGTTATTTTCATTGCTATCGAATCTATTACAACTTTAGTCATTACAAAAAACTCGAATAAAATATAAAGTTGATCTTTTTATAAGATCTTCTTACACAATGAAAATAAAACAAGTTTACAACTTTATCAAACAAACACAGAGAGATTGTTTATCTGTCTTCTGCTTACGTGGGTGTCTTTGCCTGTGCCGGGGTTTATCTATGGACCACCTTAGATCTGGATCCGGTTGATGGAAAATTAGGCAGAGCTTCGCCTTCACCGGGGGAATGTTTGATTTGAAGTGCTGAAATCGACCAAGCAAAATCAGGGCTCTTCTCGAGATTAAGACCAAGCCTAATCTCAAGGGACGGACGGACGGGGTTCAGATCCTTCGAATAGCTCATTATTTATGCCGAAGTTCGCCGGGATCTGATTTGTCTTCGCTGAATTCGTGCTCCTTGACTCCTCAATCCAGCAGCACCTCCACGTCTTGATAATAACTCCCCCTACTGAAAGGAGGCCCTAGGCTTGTAATTATAGGGCTTTGAAAGCGGTTATTTGGATAAGAACAAGTGATTTGACTCTATCTTCAGTTAATAATAGCCTAATCATGTTTGGGGATGATATCAAGTCAGTTAGGAACCCCTGGAACAGATAAATCCTGTGAAAACAGCTTTAAACTGTCAAAACGTGTTTCGGGTTCCAGACTGCGTGGCGTGGGTCGGACAGATCCGACCTGCGCTTGCGCGGGTCGGACCAATCTGACCTGCGCTTGTGTGGCTCGGACTAATCCGACCCGCACTTCCGCGGGTCGGATCAGTCCGACCCGCGCTTGCGTGGGTCGGACCAATCCGACCCGCGCTTGCGCAGGTCAGGTTGATCCGACCCGCGCTTGCGCAGGTCGGGTTGATCCGACCCGTGCTTGTGCGGGTCGGACTGATCCGACCGGCGCTTGCGTGGGTCGGTTTGTTCCGTCCTGTGCTCACGCAGGTTTGCCGATTTTTCTTCTTTTCCTATTCTCTTTCTTTCGGGACTTGTAGTTTCCCCGTTTCGCGTATTTAGTTGACTTGTACTTTTCATTGCGGGACTGACTGTTGAACGCACGTTGGTTGATATACGCGCGTGTTGATTGATGCACGCGTGCGTATGTTGGCGTGCGCGAATTGATTGACGCGCGCGTGTTGACCGACGCACGCGAGTCGATTGACCCTCGAGCTGATTGACATGCGCGTGTTGATTGTTGAGCGCGCATGCCACTTGGTTTGCTGTTTCGCTTCATGTGCTTGCTGACGACAGATAATCCTCCTAGAATCGGATAACGATGTTCATCGTCTTCTCTCCGTCTCGAGCTGCGTACGGATACCCATAGGTATTTTTAGACGCCTACAACTACCAAGTTGCTTTAAGCAACTTGGTACCAAGGTTCTCCATTTTCCTCATATATATATATATATATATATATATAACCATAAAAATATATATTTTTTTTATCTCTTGAAGCAACTCCAAGACAAAAGTTAGTTATGTTCCTTCTTTACTGCTAATTAAGATAACCAGGAATTAACAGACAACGTACAGTACCTATCAGTAAATCTCTGGAAGCTGAACAGAGCCAATAACTCCAGTGAAGAACATAAGGAACCAACAACTTGCAGAGCCTCATCAGTAACATTTATGCACTGCAGTTTTAGTGCCTTCAATGACCGACAACTTTTGGCAATAGAAACTATTCCTTCATTCCTGAAAAACTCTGAGTCCAGGGACAACGTCTCAAGGAATGTGCAGTGAGCTGCCACAGCAATCAGTGACTTATCAGTTATCCACGCACAAGCTGCTATTCCCAAAGACTTCAGTGAAT
Organism: Asparagus kiusianus; assembly: GCA_022839385.1. Classification (NCBI taxonomy): domain Eukaryota; kingdom Viridiplantae; phylum Streptophyta; class Magnoliopsida; order Asparagales; family Asparagaceae; genus Asparagus; species Asparagus kiusianus. Next base: position 22,952 of record BQKN01060852.1, on the reverse strand, counting down.
TTCCACATACTTGGGCAAACTCAACCACACCTTGGTCAGTCAATCCTTCACAAAAGCGCAAGTTTAAATCTTCAAGCTGCTTACAGCACTGTCCCACAGCAGTCAGACCTTGGTCTCCAATGTAAGAACCCTGTACTATTCAATTCTCCAAATGTAAGAATACAGAAGAGATAACAGAAGAAATTGGAACAAGCACACACCAAAACAATGACACTGACAGAAAGGGAGACATCATTTTTCAAGAGAATCTAGTTGTCGAAATATAAATACTAACGTCTTGAATAGATGAAACTAACAATATAATTTTGAGGACTAACTGTATGAATTGATAATACATACAGAACCAGGAGAAATAACACCACAGAAGATTACCCCAACCTTTACATTCGCTATGAAAAGTGACTGCTCACTCATGACTAATTTATATGAAAACATGGAGATCCATGTCTATTTTCAAGCTCCATTTCATCCCATTTGAGGCATGCAATATCAGCATTTCTATTAAAAAAAATCATGCCCCCTTGTGAAATGCTACTCTAGCAAGTGGAACCAAAGGGACAGAAAAGTTCATGTCCCCTTGTGATGCCAATCTAGCAAGTGGAACCAAAGGGAATTTGTACTTGCACCATCAGAAACATTTTAATCATAATGCTTCTGATGCTATGAATTATCATGGACTGTGTTCATTTGATCTAAGTGTGCGCAGCTGTAGCAGGATTTGATCCTATACTCAATCTTCAAGTAAAATAGCTTGTTCTCTTCAAAAATCAATATGAAGACCTGCTTTCGTCACCATGATTTCTATTTGTGTTGTTTCCTACTTAGCAACAGTTGATCACTTTTTTCTCCCAACTACTTTATTCTATTTAAGGTGATGTTGAAGCCGTGGCATGTATTTTCAATTATGATATATATGAAGACAACCTACTCATGATGACTCATGGGATGGGATGGGATGCTACATCCCTATGTCCCTCAACAAGTTGGACGAATCATCCTGGTAATAGCTCCTTAGTTATAGTGTCCATAACATGAACCAGAACTCTCTTATCAAATGGGAAGGCTGTTACAAGAAAAGAAAAGTTTCCTAGACATATACAGATACTGGACTAAGCATAACAGTCTTGGGGGAAAATCACAGCAGTATAGTTAACTGCACTCTGTCGCAAGATATTATCATATTAGTCACATAAATTTCCTCCAACATTAGTTTAAAAACTCATCTACCAATCTCAAATGGTTGATCTGCACTATTTGATGATCCCTATGGGATTCGGTAGCTTTTTGGCTATGATTTAAGGGTGTATGCGTTGCATGTAGCTGAACATGGAATTCTCGGAACCTCTGGTACGATGACGTCAATTCTTGTTTAAAATGTATGTTTGACATATGTACCTTGAGATGATGTCAGTATAGATGTAAGAATGTTTTGAGTTGAATGATTTCTGAAATAATTAAGTTTTGCCCAAAGTGGAATAATATGATTCATCTTATACATGCTCCCGCGTAAATGAAGTTCATAAGAGTTAAAATGTCTTGAATTGGGTTGCTGAGCTTGATAGAGAACTCAGAAAAACTAGCTTGTAGCAGGTTTCTAACCATGATCTAGCAGTTAGATTTGTTTGAAGAATGATTCACTCTACAGCTTCATGTATTGGAAGAGGTCTCAAAGTGGCCTTGACTTTCATCTATATATGCTACAAGGGAATAGGAATGCTGAAACACCACAGATCCTCCAGTGCAGGAAAAAAGATTAGAAGTTTATTGGAATTCTAAACTATAATAAAAAAAAAATTCTGCCTAGGAGAATACCATATGCATGCAGGGTGAACTCGCATGGCATAAATAAAAGCTATTAATGTGTTTAATATGCAAGCTAATGAACAAAAGAGAATCATAATGTTTCCCATGACAAAGTAACCAACATGAAACAGACAATTGAATGAATTCTTTTAGTTGAAGTCTTCAGCACTAGAATCCATTGCATTCACTTCTCAAGTGACAAAGTTATCAAATGTCTACAGCTAACAATATTTGAAGAAGCTTTTTGAAGAGTGCTCTGATGCTCACTTCAAAGCATTTTGAAGTACAATCACTTCATAATTTAAAGGAAAAAGCATTTGTTCCTAGGTGCTGCGGCCTACGCTTTAATACCAGCACACATAAAGTGTGCAATCCACACCCAATGAAGCGCTTCGCTTTTGACACTTCAAAAATGATACAAGGGTAAAGAAGGTTTTGACTAAAATTTAAATGCTCCTATCATTTTCTTTTCCTCGATACCTCAAGGACTTCCACTCTGTTTTCTGAAATTAAAAAAAAAAGCAACTACCTTATCTAATTATTCCATAGTTATTCTTTTGTGTACTTTAAACAAACATTTCTGTCTAAAATAATACTTGTTCCAATAATACTGAACCTTAGGTTGATTTTTTTTTTTCCTTTTTGCATCTGAATGGGTTTTATATTCATCTCTAGCACTCAATATTTTCTCTCTTTTGTGGGATGTGCCTAACTGCCTATTTCCTTGTTCATTTTTACCTTGATTGTTGAATAAATGCAGCAGTTGAACTCAGCTTTTCTAATAAGAAACTATAATTTTATACATGTCTCTTCAATATGGTTGTGTTTATAAATAAGACATATGTTTAATGTATATAGCTTACTTTATTATGAGTAGCGTCAATATTTAACATATTTCATTCTTGTCAAAAACCTGAATTAACTATTTATAAATTAATATTCCACTGCATATTATATGGGAATATTTGTAAGTTTAAAATTAAACCATAATTAATTATGAGGCTTATGCCTCACTCAAATCTTAGGCCTCACTTTGTAAAAGGGTCTGTCTCTTCGCCTTTCGCTTCTGCCTTTAAGCATTAATAGATAGTCGTAATATATTATGAGCCTAATAATAAATATAATTATGATTGATTTCAGAAGTTGCTAAACATCCTAATGATGCCTTAAAATTCTAAGCAAGGTCATTTAGAAAGGACCTATAAGGGAAATAGAAAATCATCTTTCTCATAAAATGAACAAAAAATTTCACCTGCATGTCTAAGGATCTCAAGAATATGCAACTCTCAGCGATGCTTTTCAACCCCAGAGATGTTATGTTGGAACACCATATCAAACTTAACTTTTCAAGATCCTTACATCCAATCGCAAGAGAAGATAAACCAGCATCACTCAAACAAAAACTCTCCAGTTCACTTTCAGACTCACTGTTTTCATTCACTTGATGATGTTCAGAAGAATGAGCCCGTCTCTTTTTCTGCATGACGTCAATCACATAAGTTTGTAACCAACTACAGGTCAGAATCAGATATTGTAACAAAAAACACTTGAAATAGAAATATGACAAACATATAATAGAGCTGAAAATTTTACATCACTCCAACCCTATTTACTTTGCACTCTTATTCGATGTTTAGGAAATTAGAAGGCTCCAAGAGAGGGATCACTAGCATAGTCTAACGATCTCCATACGCTAGGATCCCGTCCAAATCAACTGCAACAAAAAGAATGCCCAGAAACAAAACAATTTGTCGACTTATAATTTGATATCTTACAAACTATCTTTTGCGTGCACAGTATTTCTGAATAAATTCAACAACATTAAGTGATGAGTTTGGAAGTCATTGCCTTGTTGCTTTGCGATATAACGTACAAATACAATAACAAATAGCACAAGCTTCAAGAATAGAAGACGGGTCATAAATGTAATTCTTATGAAGATAAATGGACATTACTTCAAATGGACTTACTTCAAAGAGAAAGAAATACACACATTGACCGAACAACAATGAAGATGTAGACATTGTAGTGTTTAGGTATTTCCTATAGACTCCCACCTTTAACATTTGTTAATTTCAGTTTTGAAGCACTTAGGATTGTCTATCATTCAATTACAAATCCACAGGATCAAGTTTGTAGAACTCAAGTTATGACCTTTTAGTGAACCAGAGGTAAAATTGTCAAAATTTGCAAAAGTCCGAAACAAAAATTGCAATCTGCAATTTCTATTCAGGAATGAGTGTCTGAACAAGTCATCTTCCGGACAATTGGACAGCCACCTAGCCACCCATTCGACTGTTGCTGATGGGCAAAAATCAACCTAAATTAGGCTTATCTATTGCCTTTTTCAGCAATATAAACATTGGTGTGAGCAATTAAAAAAACACAAACCAATCAACAACATCAGCAAAATACAAAGTTTGGACACCACCAAGGGCATTTTGGTCATTTGACATGACTAATGGGCTCAACGAAGTCAAGAGTCTACAAAATTGGGCAAGGGATACGCGATCCCAAAATCCTAAGTCAAAAAGACTGAAATCAACTCAAGAAGGTAGATTATAAGCAAGAGCTCCAATCCGTGTGAGCTTAGCCCCGCGTGAACTTAACTCCGCGTGAGCTTAACTAGACATGAGCTTAACTTCAGGTGAACTTAGTCCCACATGTTTGCACCCTGCAAATAATGTTTTAAATATCGGCCGATAAACCAATATTATCAGCGATTTATCGGTTTTGAGGGTCTATGATAAGTTCTATTCTAAATCGGTTATCATTTTTGGATGTTTATCGCCGATAATGCAACGATAAAGTGAGTTATCAGCCGATATTGTCGGCCCAAAAATCAGAATTATCGGCCTTTAGTTTGAGTTTTGATTTTGGACAACATGCATCTATTCAAAGCACTTTAGACCTGGCCTGACCCAAGTTTCTATCATTGGTTAGTGAGTCTAAACATAATTATTTATATTTTGATATGTTTATATTTCATTAAGTATGATTAGATTATATTTTAGAATATTATATTATGTGTGTCACCATCCGATGATGTCACTCCGATAAATACTACTTATTCCTAATATATCTCTGATATCCGCTATTCGATATGGATTTTGACCATCCAACAAATCCCTGATAACCGATACTTAAAACCTTGCTTGCAAAAGTTTACCCTCGCGTGGCACTTAACCACGCATGAGCTAAGTCTTGTGTGACTTAACCGCGTGTGAGGTTCGTAGGGAAAACATATCAATGTGATAGAGACCTTAGTCAGATATTAGATCATCAAATCCCCGCATTACATGCTGAATATATGGAAGCACAATGGTGCATGGATATCACCCCGCGTGACTTAGAACAATCCATAATCTCTTGACTTTCGTAACCCGCGTGGCCATGCAGAGTTGATAAAACTGCTGCACCTAACACCGTTTTGAGCCTTGTGTCACTTCTGAGTTGTAAAGTGCTTTGCAAATCACATCAAAATTAATGCTCAGGTAACCTTGCGTGGGTAAACCCCGCATGAGCAAACCCCCCCTTGGAGCCAAATCTCAGCCTATAAATAGTCTCCTTTCACCAACATCTTTTGGGTCTTCTTCTCCTTGAGTGGTTCAACCTACACTTAGCCCCCCGGGGGGGGGGCCCCCGCACGTGCTACCGGCTTATCCCCGCACAATGGCCGCCGGCGATGAGATAGCCCAGCGTCACTCCCCCCCTCCCCCGGGCTACCGGCTTATCCCCGCACAATGGCCGCCGAAGATGAGATAACCTAGCGTCACTAAGCTAAGCGCTTGCAATCCAAGAGTTTTATGCCTTTAATAACCTGATCTTCGATCTCGTGTTGGCACTCTCTCACCTTGCTTCAAAAGCTTGACTCTTTAGCTTGTTAACGATGTGACCCCTCTCCGATGAGTTGAGTTCCATCTCAATGGTGCTTCCTTAAACTCCAAACTCAACGATAAAGAACTTCAACAACAACAATGTCCTTGTGATCAACGAAGCCAAGATCTTTCGGCATGCTTTCTTAGAATCAGAACTTGTAACTTTAATTTTTAATTTTTATATGAAGAAATGAGCAATTATATATTTCAAACATATCAATAAATTGTGAAGTTCTGGACATGAAAACAGTTGGGGATTTTATATTTTCTAGTCATTCTAAGTTGATTTCAATTTTTTTTTCAAATTCTAAATTGTTTGACGTGAGAGGAAGTTCTATATGGTACAAAACGGTATTGTCTCCCCCCCTAAGCCTATAAATAGAGATTCATTCTCATTGAGATAAAGCCAATGAAAAGTAGAGAAATTAATAAAGAAATTTATCAAACATTCCCAACTTTCCGAGCTTAGAACTCTATTCATTTTGAGAAATTACTTCCTGTGTTTTTGTCACAACCAATGTTATCAAATGCGCACTCAGAGGCGCGCGCCTCAGGGGCAAGGTGCTTCGGCGCACAAGATGACTGTTTACAGAAAAATCTGCATCGAATTATAAAATTAGTTATCGTTATCCAAACGGGTGTTGGCGGACATTTTAGGGTAATTTTTTTTCACTGGAAGCTCCCAAAGCTCTCTACATTGTTATTCTTCAAAAGTTTCGGTTTGAATAGAATAACAAATCGAATCAAATCACCGAATCAAAACCCACGAGAATTGAGATCTAGGGTTAGTTTAACATACAGGGCTGAGCCTGGGGATGACGGCGGCGGGGGAATGAACGGGGATCCGCTCGTCGATGAAGAGGCATCGGAGGGCGGTGAACCGAGAGACGAGGTGGGGGGCGATGCGGTCGAGGGCGCTGGAGGCGGAGATCCTGATGGTGCGGCGAGAGGATCGCTCGATCCGCATCCATTTCTTGCAGACGAGGGAGATCGCGTCGCAGTCGGATTTGGACCCGTCGAAGCGCTGGATGATGTCGAAGAGGAGCTCGTCGGGGAGCTTGGAGTTGATCAGATCGGAGCCTTTCATTGTCGGGTTTCGGATTTGGGGGTTGGAATTTTTGGGGAAAGGCTGGAAATTATGAGGGCACGCGAGAGAGGGGAGAGGGACGCGCAACTCCGTGCGCGTGTGGTGGCATGTGCTGTCCATTTTGTTAGCACGTGTGCAGGCTGGCCTTTCGGTTAATTCCACATAACCCCCTGAACTTTGGGGTGTCTCACTAAATCTCCCCAAATTTTCTCACCTGACCTCTTTCATGTAATTTTCAAATAACTAAATTCGCCTTTTGAGGGAAAGACCAAAATTTAGAAAGGAATACATGTTGCATGTGAATAACAAATAGCAAAATTTGAGAATTTATTTTTCCAGGTGATATTTTATTTATTTGCAAATTACATGTATAGAAGCCTGTGAGAAAGATGAAATTTACGAAGATTTTGTGAGATACCCAAAAATTCAAGGAGATTAAGTGGGATAAACAAAGTTCAAAGGGGTTATATAGAACCCCAAAAGTTTAGGGGTTATACGTGTTGTGCGCAGCGGAAATTTCGGCAGCACTTCGGCAGCACAACAAGAGAGATTAGATCGATAAGAATTCCCGTCTCACCAAGGAAACAAGAATCTGAAGCGGATATCTCAACCAAGTGAGATATCGGCTCTTCCTCTCATCAGTTCTAGGACTGACCTGTCGAGGGATCCTACAAGCTATTACAAATCACGGCAAAAAACACAACTTTTACGTGGTTCGGCAAACTGCCTACGTCCACGGGGCAAGGAGGAGGGGATCTACTATTAGAGGGAGAGATACAATTGGGGTTTATAATCTCACAATCTAAACCCTCACACAAACTCTCAGATCCCTCACACAAATATCTCTCTCAAAAGGATGTACAAACGCCTAACAAAAGCTACTGCAATTTCCCCAAACACAGCCGCCAAGCACTCTGCCTGCACGCTGTCCTTTGCTCACGGACCCCTGCAATGCTTTTCTCTACAGCCGCACACCTTCACAAAAAAAATCTCCTTGCATTGCGCCTCTGTTCCGCAGCCACAAAAAGAAAACAAAACCTCCTTTTCACCCAACCCTAACAGAATTGCACGAAGGTATTTATAAAGCTCCATGGGTCTTCGGGTGGGCCTTTCACTTTGTCCGCTGGACAAAATCAATTCACGCGTTTACTAACCAACCAATTCACGTGTTTCTCCTTTGCCCACCTATCTAATCTCGTGGTCCCCAGCTCTTCATGTGTTCATGTGAATTCATTCACGTGGGTTCACAATTCTCCACCTCGGCGAAGTTTTTTTTAAAAACTGAGCCGACACCAACCAAAACAAATGTCCCACTTGTTGCGTCCAGGACGTCATGGCAACGGACTCATAACAACGGATTCCATCCACAACAAGTCGAGACCCAAACGAGAGTGCGAACACTCACCCAAAACAACAGTGTCTACTCACCAAATCAAACTGAGCCTACACCGACTACACCAAATGCCTCACTTGCTGAGACCCAAATGGGAGTGCGAACACTCACCCCAAATGTCGATGTCGCTCACCAAATCTGCTGCATCATAACTGACTGCCTACGTATCCTCTTGTCTAAGGAATCAAGCCTTCACGTAGTTCACTTGATGGCCTCCAAAGGCCCTCAAACAAATAGAAAAGTCTGCAACTCTTCCCCAATATAGCCAACGGATCTGCACCTGATAGCGGCCCCAAACTGATACAAATCAAACACCTCCATCTGAGGTGAACCAATGGCTGTATCCATAACATGTCCATCAGCTGCAACCGAATCCAAAAAACAATTCATCATCTGCATCCGAAATCAAATGATCCCCAATCTGTGCCATATCAGCTGGAATCCCAAATGATGCAGTATGATCTGGAGTCTCCATCCAACGTGGAGTAGGATCACTCTCCCCCCGCTGCGATGTCCTAATGATCTGATCACCACTCTCTACCTGCCGAGAGTTAATTGTGACATACCTGCTCAGAATAAAGTCAGAAGCTCCCAAATGATAATCAAATGAGCCTCCGAATCCCAAACGCGCTATCGGATCGAATCTCACATCCACGATGTGACCAAGTGCTGGGTAGCCAAACATCCGACGCAACCCAAAATCTGAAGCAGCTCCACCAGATCCCATATCTCTACATGCAGCAGTCGGCAACCTATACATAAGACGGCCCAAACATGTCGTAGCCTGCACACCAATGCCAATGCTCGACATCAAACGCCGATCCTCCTCCAGAAAGGAACAGCTCCCCAAATCTGCCATCTCATCACGTCGCCTCAAAGTTTTCACACCAATGAAGTGTCTCTTATTGCCGTGAGCTCGGCACAAATGCAGATATAAGTCCCTCTTGTACCTCCCTCTAACATCAGACTGAAGTACCTTCACCTTTCTGCCAATACACTTCCTCCATTTGTTACGGGCTTCTAGGACTTCACACCAACGGGACTTGGTTGCAACCCACCAATGCCTAGAGCAATCCCCAACTGCGAAAACCACATACCTATTACCTCCCAATAATGCTCCCTTGGAAGGCCCCCAAATGCCTAAATGAACACCCTTCAGAAGACCCCTCGAATGATGGATAGAAGTGCCAAACTCCATCTCGGTCTTCTCGCTCATACCAATGAGTTCACAGGACTTCAAACTACAGGTCAAAGCACTCCTCAATAACCTATGCACGGCATTACCAATCAAATAACCCAGCATCAAACAACGCCACAGTCTAGCCGAATCTGATGAAGTCGTCATCTCCCTATCAATCGTCGTGCTTCCGAGCAAATAATACAAATTGTTTCTTCTGATGCCCTTCATCACAATCATGGACCCCAATGTGAACTTCAAACGTGCAACCTCCAAGGTCACTTTATAGCCAGATGCCACCAAAGCTCCTAGTGAAATGATGTTCTTCGACAACTGCGGAACTAACCTCACTCCTTCCAACTCCTGAATCACTCCGTCATACATCCGAATACGAACGGTACCAATACCATCAATAGAGCATGCATGTCCATTACCCATGAGTACAACATCTTCTCTTTCCAACTTCTGAAAGCTGGAGAACCAATCCCTCCTAGGGCAAACGTGGTATGAAGCACCCGAATCCAACATCCACTCTGTAGAGTTGGCAACACAAACTGACGGTAGTGCAGACAACGAATAGCCCGAAGAATCCGAATCTGAATCGTTGCCACTAGTCTTGACAACATTCACCTCTGAAGCTTGTACAGCTTTCCCCTTATTCTTCTCGGCTCGATCTAACTTTTGGCATTCGGCTTTCCAATGTCCATCCTCTTTACAAAAGGCACACTGATTCCTACGAATCCTACGGTGTGCACCTCTAGACTGCGACCTTCTGCTTCGGTTTGAACCACGGCCATGAACTACTAATGCATCTCCCGATGCCTTCTCGGAGGACTCATCCACACTCTTCCTCAACTCATAATTCACCAACGCTGAGGTCACCTCCTTGTAACTAACAATAGTTTTTTCATTAATCATAGTTAGGACAAAAGTACCATAATCATCATCGGGCAACGAACACAAAAGTAGTATCGCCTTGTCTTCATCCTCAACCATGATATCCACATTGGCCATGTCTGAAAGTAGCTTCGTGAAGTTATTAACATGCTCCCTAATGGAAACTCCTCTCTTCATCTTGAACTGATAAAACCTCTTCTTCAAGTGAAGCCGATTCTCAATGCTCTTAGTAAGATACTTTTCATTGAGTGTTTCCCACATCTTCTTCGCCGACGTCTCGCTCATCACGTCATAAATAAGATCCGGCGTCAAGCATGACCGAATAACTCCACACGCCCTACTATTCATCTTCTTCCAAACCTTAGCTTCCATATCGGCAGGTTTCTCCTGTAACTCAAGAGTCTCCTCCAAATTCTGAGCGTCCAAGGCGTCCATCACCTGACACCTCCACAATCCAAAATTAATCTTGCCGTCGAACTTCGGAACATCAATCTTCATGTTATTGATGCTCAAACTATGTATCGTCTTCGTAAGAGACGATCCCGATGTGCTTGCTTCACCCATATTATCGATCTAATCTTCAAATAGGAATCCTTCAGCGAATCCTTCAAATAAGCTCCCAAGTCCAACCCGGAGCTCTGATACCACTTGTTGTGCGCAGCGGAAATTTCGGCAGCACTTCGGCAGCACAACAAGAGAGATTAGATCGATAAGAATTCCCATCTCACCAAGGAAACAAGAATCTGAAGCGGATATCTCAACCAAGTGAGATATCGGCTCTTCATCTCATCAGTTCTAGGACTGACCTGTCGAGGGATCCTACAAGCTATTACAAATCACGGTAAAAACACAACTTTTACGTGGTTCGGCAAACTGCCTACGTCCACGGGGCAAAGAGGGGGAGATCTACTATTAGAGGGAGAGATACAACTGGGGTTTATAATCTCACAATCTAAACCCTCACACAAACTCTCAGATCCCTCACACAAATATCTCTCTCAAAAGGATGTACAAACGCCTAACAAAAGCTACTGCAATTTTCCCAAACACAGCCGCCAAGCACTCTGCCTGCACGTTGTCCTTTGCCCACGGACCCCTGCAATGCTTTTCTCTACAGCCGCACACCTTCACAAAAAAAAATCTCCTTGCATTGCGCCTCTGTTCCACAGCCACAAAAAGAAAACAAAACCTCCTTTTCACCCAACCCTAACAGAATTGCACGAAGGTATTTATAAAGCTCCATGGTCTTCGGGTGGGCCTTTCACTTTGTCCGCTGGACAAAATCAATTCACGCGTTTACTAACCAACCAATTCACGTGTTTCTCCTTTGCCCACCTATCTAATCTCGTGGTCCCCAGCTCTTCATGTGTTCACGTGAATTCATTCACGTGGGTTCACAATACGCAAATTAACCTTTTTCTTTTTAGAAAAAAATTCACGAAAACTTTCTATATTATGAGTGAGTTCCACGAATCCTCTCTAAGAATTTAAATTTTTTTGAGTTAAACTAGTCACCTTATTTTCATACACTAGTATGTTCATGGTCAAAGGTTAATGTGCTTCTAACATGACAAAAGGTGGACGATTGCGGTTCATGTCGCAAATACGAATTATTCGTGAAGTGGAGGGGGCATTTCAAGAAAAATAGACAATTATCAAATTACCTCTGATAATTGTTAAAATATCAAACAACCCCTATTTATCAAAAAGTCTCCTTTAAATTTAAGATTTATCAGACTTCCCCTAATAGCATTAAGCATTATTTTTCACATGGGTAGGTAAATTTACGCAAGGGCTCTTTTCTCATTGAAATTCGTGGTTCACACTTTTAGAGGAAGTTTCTGATAAAATCTTGGTGTTCAAGGGGGGTTTTCTAATAACCCTTAATGTAATAAACCCAAAATAGCAAAAAAAGGGGGGATTATCTGTAAATTATAAAGTGTGAGGGGTGTTATGCAAAAATACCTAAACCTTTCCCGTTCACCACCGCCTCACTTCCGTTAGTGGTTTGCACCACCTCAAAGTCAGGATATAAAGAGGTTAAAATAGGAGGAAATAGAGGGGAAAGGGGAAATAGGGTAAAAAGGGGGGGGGGGGGGGACAATAGGGGGAAAATAAAAGAAATGGAAGAAGAAGAAGTTAGTGGAAATGAAAGAGGAAAAAAAAAAGAATCTCACCCTAAATTCAATCCAATCAAAGGTATAATCCTTCTTCTTATTTGTCTATGATTTTTTTGGGAATTGATACAGCTTTTGTTCTTTGATTTCTTAAGGAATTGATTTTTTTGGGAATTGATAGAGCTTTTGTTCTTTGATTTCTTAAGGAATTGAGGGACAGAGAGAGAGAGAGAGAGAGAGAGAGGGAGAGAGAGAGAGAGAGAGAGAGAGAGAGAGAGAGAGATACATACCTAACTGCCAGCGATGACCTTATCGTCGACCCCTAATAGTCAGGGATCTTGTTTTGATGATTACAAACAATTCCTAATATTTGTTTGTCTAGTGTTTATGTTTTTCTTATTAGGTATTCTAGACAAACAATATAGTTGGAGGATGGATGGAATCGAACCTCAACGATCATATCTAATATAGTGGTTGAAGCATTGCTATTCAAGTTGAAGATTCAAGATCAAGCTTCATCCGCAACCAAGTCAAGCATATTGAAGATCTATCAATCTTGGGTAAATTAGTTTAGAGTTTATACTTTGTGTGTTAATATCTTAAGCTCAATATTATACACACACAAATTTAATGGTTTATGTGTTTTATCCATAAAAGTTTTTACAAAAAAATAGATATATAATACTTATTTGTTTTCTATGTGGATATGTTGTTTTAGTTTAGCTATATAGATATGAAGAAATATATTTTCACATTTATGCTTCATATTCTATTGAATTTGAAAATTATTATGTTTATGGATTGAAGACTTACTTACACTATTTTCATATCTTGTATAAGTCTATAAATCCATTCTAAAGTATTTCAAAGTTTTGTTTAAGTCATTTTGGCAAAATCAAGTTTTCAACATGTTCATACTTATGTGATTTTGCAAAATGATGAGATTTCACATTTGGGAGATGTTTTTTTGAAAATCAGTTTTTATAGCATGTGTATTATCATGCCTACAATCATTTCCTAAAGTTTTATAATTTTTAGAATTTGTTTGCTATTTTTAAAGGCAGTTTGAAAATTAGGTTTCTGCTTTAAACAGGCTGTATACTTGTTATCAGTCGACTGATCAGTCGACTAATGAAATCAGTCGACCGATCAGTCGACTGCTGAAAGTGCCTGCAGCTACCAAATGTTTTTGTTTTGTTTTGGTCAACTGACCAATCGACTGATGATCTATCAGTCGACTGATAAAGGTCATCAGTCGACTGATAAGCTGCCGATTGCCTGTAACGGTCAGCTCATCAGTCGACTGATAAAACCCGTCAGTCGACTGATGAAACCCGTCAGTCAACTGATGGCCTGTAACGGTATTTTTCTGGTTTCTGTTTTTTTATCATTTTGCTGGATTTCACATGGGTTTTGAGCTTTGTTTCTTCATCTTATATATACCCTATACCATTTCACTTCTGAACAATGAAGAGAAGTTTTAAAATAAGTTTAAAAAGAGTTTTAGTTTGTTTTAAGTGTTTGTTTACAAAATTAGTTTTGTAAAGATTGTTTTATAAGAAGAGGAGGTCAATTTCAGTTTGGGCTTTCAATCATCCTATCCCTCTCTCTTGTGATTAGAGAAGTATTTCTAAACTCATATCTCTAGCTTGTTTATGCTTCAATTGTTATATTCATATTTGCTAGATTTAATTGAGTTTATATTTGATTTTTCTCATTGCTTGCACACACAACCATTGAGCTTAACTATTTTCACATATTGTGTAATTTGGGGTTGTGGTGAGTGTAACCTTGAGAGTGAGCTTATATTGAGTTCTCACATATTGTAGAGAACATTTTATTATATTGTGCTTAATTGTGAGTTTCATGTTGTATCACACTTGTGCACCGAGAGAAGAGTGTGGTGAGAGACGGGGTTGTCCCAAGAGGAGTGACATCGGTAGTAATGCCTAGAGGTAGGTCCTAATTCCGAGCATTTGAGGGAAACACGGGCTAGAGACCAGCACTTAGAGGGTGTAGGGTGTAGAGTGTGAGTGCAATTGTATGAGTTGTAAAGTTTTCAGTGAACTAGAAAACCAAATTGTGATGTGTAAACGTTATTCGGGTGAGCATAGAAAACCCGATTGTGATAGTGAATTTCTCCCCAGGAGTGGGAAGCGGAGACGTAGGATGGAAGGTCCGAACTCCGTGATCATCTTTGTGTGTTAGAGTTTGCATTGGCGTATCATTCATGTCTGTTGCTTAGTCTATCTTATTCGCCATTGCTCATTATTTATATTAACCTATCACATTTGTTTTTGCTTTGCATACAACTCATTGTGTATCTCATTGTTAGGATATTGCTGTTTATATAGCTTATTCTTGCTCATATCACATGGTATATCTATCTTGCAAGAATAATTTGTTAATAAGTTTTAATTGGTATTAATATCAAATAAGATTAGCAATAACCCTATTCACCCCCCTCTAGGGTACTTTCAGAATCCTCATCGCTGAAAGACTACTTCGACGGCGGAGCAGGAGGCGGCCTGCACCTGATCAATCATATGAAGGATAAAAGAAGAAAGAGGTAAAAAAAAGAGGAAGAGAAAAAAGGAATCAGGTTAGAAGAAGGAGATGGAGAAGAGAGAAAGAGAAAACTAAATTAAATAACAACTTTATTTAGGACCCCTAAATGTTTATAAGTTTGTATGTGGGTCAAGTAAATAAAAGAAGATGAAAATTTTATTTAGACCTCTCTTACTCTGTTAATTACTCATAGGCCCAGAAGAGTCAAACTAGTTAAGGAATTAAGCTTGGGTAATTGTTTGGAAAACTTCGAAAACTGTCTAAAATTATTAATAGGTCCAAAACTACTAGAATAATATTATAGAAATTATGATAAATTGCAAAATATTAGCAAAAATACAATGTGTACTCTATTTATAGATATTAATTATTATTTGATTATATTTGAATATGATTGACTCCAGATTTGAAGTGATTAACATATAATATGTACTTGTTCTAAATTAACATTAGTCTTATATCTTTATATTATAGGATCTGTTTGATATCCAGGGGAGTAATATTTTGAGGGAAGTTGTACTCATTAGAGGTGAGTTCATTTCTCACTAGTATTTATTTTATAACATAAAAATTCCATGTGTATTATAGTGGATCGATCTTGTGTTTGAAGAAATAATTGTGAATATCGATTTATTTGAAAGTTATTAAAGAAATAAGTGGTTAATTGTGTTTCAGCGGTTTAACAAGTTCAATAGATTTTTCATGATTTGATATTTGTAATAAAATTAAATAAAGTGAATTTGTTGCACCATTTTAAATGATATGATGAGTTTACCCCTGCTCACTTAATTTGAAAGTGTTTGAAATTTTCACAAGTGAATAAATTTGTACCAATATTACTTTGTAACAAGCAATGTATTTTTGAGATCAAGTAATGTATCAACTAATGAGTTTTTGAAATTTAGCAATTTGATAAGTGATGTTGTTGAAATCAAATAATGTGACAACAGATGTATTTCTAGAATCAAGACATTTGACAAGCGATTCTTGATGTTTTCAAAACTCTTAGAAAGTCCACTATGGAGTTCTATGTTGTGTCTGCCATATGGTTAGAAATGCACTTTTATGTGGCCCGCTATAGGTATTTATGATGTGGTCTTTTGGCATTTGTGATGTGGCCCTTTTTGGACATTTGTAATGTGGCCGGCAACTTATGGCAGAGTTGTGCATTATGTTTTCTAGAACTATGTGTTATGTGATGCCTTTTAGCATTCCCATGCTACTAGGCTAAAATTCGTAGCCTTAGTGTGACTTAGGAGGTGATTCTTACATGTTATGCATGTCTCATCAATATTTGAGATTCTAGGATCTGATTATGATTCTGAGAAAATAATAATATTTTGGTTTTACCAAGGTTAATAGTTCATTTTCTTTCTTAACAATTACATATTTTTAAAGAGATTTTGATTCTGGAATACGTACGATATATTCAGCTTGTACTTTCTTTCTTGAATATAACAATAATATATTATTTTTGGAACATGTTTTGCCATTTTTGGAATATCTTGCGCTAAACTTATATTTCACTATTTCTAGGAATTATTATTTTTATTTTGTTAGATGCCCAGGAACTCTAGTGGAAAATGTTCTCACTAAGCTTTAGCTCACCCTGTTGGTTTTTTATTTTTTTCAGATCCGAGATTGCTATGTAATAATCTGAAATTTTGGTTGTGTGTGTTGTAAAGAAGTGCTTATATGGAAAATACAACTCCAGTGGCATTATGTTCAGCAAAAAGAGTGTTTTGCATCGTAAAATAATTGTAACAGTAAGGTTGTGGAATGTAAATAACAATTATATAACCTAGCACAAAGCTTACACGTCTATCAACGACTTACACTACCCTAAACAGCCATCCCAGCAACAACGGGCTTTACACAGCGCGACTTTGACGACGTCTCATAAGCATGCAAACTAAGTTCTTAAACAAAGAATGAAAAGAACATATAGTAATTCTGCATCCTTAGTAGTTAAATAATTAGAATATAAATCTGTAAGAAACAATTATGTCAGACATCATAGAAAGTAGTTCGGCTCAAAAATCCAGTCATACTGGAATGAAAAAAGTAAAAAATGCTCAGTTAATAGAATATGAAACTGACATAGAATCACTTAATAAGTGGACAATACCCGATGTCCCTAATAGAGACATCTATAAAATTGGTTTTTTAGATTATAAATCTTTAATAAATATAAAGACGCTAGAAAGGACTACTATAGTCGATAGGGATGAACAGACAATTTAATTGTTAGGAATTGCAGATATCAATCCATATCTGGATAAATACAAGTACCTACATATAGGTTTAATCCAAATTGCCTTTAGTCCATTAACTTTATCAAGTTTAAATGCATCTTTATTAGTCTGTTTAAGAGACTCTAGATGTTTAAATTGGACTCAATCTCTTATGCGTATAATGGAAACTAGTCTGTGTAACAGACCAGTTTATTTTAATGTTTATCCAAATTTAAGTTTATCTTTGACTGACCCA
Organism: Asparagus kiusianus; assembly: GCA_022839385.1. Lineage (NCBI taxonomy): Eukaryota > Viridiplantae > Streptophyta > Magnoliopsida > Asparagales > Asparagaceae > Asparagus > Asparagus kiusianus. Next base: position 5,542 of record BQKN01060852.1, on the reverse strand, counting down.
AATATACTCGATGCAATAAGTCTTAATATAAAGACCCATGGTTATAAGTTTATGCATGGATCTGAAACTATTGTTATCATTTATATGATCCATTATAAAGTATTAAATACTTTAGCCCCAAAGGCAAAAATACATTCTAAACCAGGTAAAACTGTCCTGGTAGAAACTAATATTTTGTCTTCAAATATTGTTGTTAATAGACAGATAAAATAGGATGAAATAAACTTTCCTGAGAATTGGGTCATACCCAACGCTGTACAACCTTTACCAATTATAAATCAAGATATTGATCAAATTATACAGACAACAGATGGAGAAGTTGAAATTACATTTAATCCATCTAGAACTATCAGAATATATGATGTGGCTACATCAGCCAGAAATTCTATTTCACGATCTGGATCTTATAGAACCAGTTCTGTTCAAGGAGTTAATATCTCCGATAATAATATTCCTCATCCTTTATATAAGGATAATCTTTCTCCTCCTAATACGAAGATGAGTTTTCGTATGAAATAATGAATTTTGAGAAAGGTAGTCTTGAAAGGGAAATTCTAAATAAAGAATTTTACCTAGAAAAACATAAAGATTTTCAAAAATATTTTTTTAAACATATTTCTAAAAAAGACCAGTTAAACTGGGTGGAAGAATATTATTCTGAACTAAGGTTAAAACAAGAATTTAAATTTTTTTTACCTTGGTTTTTAAAGAAGTATATTCGGAAACAAGAAACTCGAATAGGAGTTTTAGAAAAACACTTAAAACAGTGGAAAACAACTACGGGTAAAATTATAAGATTTGTTAATCCTTCTATTGACTCATTGTATCTTAAAGATATTCATCCCTCTACTATAGAGGCAAATGCGTTTATAAAGCCAAATGATCTTAATGAAGATCTTATGAAAGAATTAAGTAGAATTATTAAACATAATAATTATACTAATATTCATCTTCAAACCATAGGTGAACAACTTATTAGAATTGAAGATGCTTTAGATAAATTAATTAATAAAATTAATGAAGTAATACCTTCTTTAAGACTTTTGGAGAAACATAAGTCTCCTATAAAAAAGTTCGAACAAACTAATATTAAACCACCAATAGATATATCAGGGTTTAAAAAAGATAGTGAAATTACTTCAGAAGTAATAGATATTCTAGCTAAAAAATCCACTCAAGCTAGAATTCATACTCTTAATACAGAGTTACCATCAACTTCTTCCGTCATATCTGAAGAAGAAAATATATCTGATACAGACATCTCTGGAGATATACCTCCAACAGAATTATTAGCTGTAGAAAATAATTTTACAGAAGTTAATAAAATTAAAAATCATCCTAGAAAAAGATTGGAAAGGTACTATTATAAAAGACCTATGCCAGCAGATGTTTTATTTGAACAAAATGATGTCTATCTATAGGCATATTACAATGGTAGAAATATCTATGAATGGAATATTGATGGGTTATCAGATACCCAAATAAATTCTACTATACATAGAATGCTTATGTATGGTACAATTTGTAAACAAAATGGTAATACTGAACATATGATAGCCTCATTTATAACTGGTGGCTTTACTGGAATCCTTAAAGGATGGTGGGATAATTATTTATCTACAGATGCTCGAAATGAAATTTTAGGAGCAACAAAAATAGAAAATGGTGTTCAGCGAGAAGACGCTGTTTATACTTTAATGTTATCTATAGCTCACCATTTTACTGGTGCTTACCTTGATGAAGGAGAAAGAATTAGGACATTATTACAAAATTTTAGATGTCCCTCTTTAACTCATTTTAGATGGTATAAAGACACCTATTTAAGCAGAGTTATGTCCTTACCAAAAGAAAATCAATTAAAGTTTCAAAGACTTACCAAAAGAAAAGAACTCGGAGAATTCTATGAACAATTTGCTTACGATCAACCATATAAGGTTGATAAAGAAAATATTCCTGATAAAGGAAAAACTAAACAAATCTTTAAGAAAAAGAAGAAAAAATTCTTCAAAGAAAAGAAAAAAGAAAAGCCTGATAAGGCTAAAAAGAATAAAGAGAAAAACAAAATACATTTTTATAAATGTGGTCGTATCGGACACTATGCAAATCGCTGTTATATGAAAAAGAAAATTAACGAAATTGAAGACAAAGGTCAAAAGAATGCTTTATAAGATTATGATTAATAGTGATACTGAAGACGAATTATATTCGTCAACCTCAGAATCTGAGGAAGAAGAAAATTGTCAATGTGCAATTAATAATTACAATGAAGAAGCTATTGAAAAGCTATAGTCCAAATGAATGACTCTCAATTAACATGATTAAATCTAATCATGAATTAGTAGCCAAAAATTTATTGGAAGACATATCTCTTGAAGTAAAAGAAGAATTATTAAAGTCTTTAGTTGCTAAAGACAATAAAGAAAGTCCAAATACGGACAATGTATTTAAATTCTCAGAAGTCCAGAGAAGAAGGAAAAATATTGCCCATACTTCTAAAGATATATCTTTATCATCTCTTAATAAAGAGATACAAGAATTAAAAAAAGAAGTTAAAAATCTAAAACAAGAGAATAAATACATTCTCTCAAAATTAGAAAACAATGACGAAAATTCTAATGCTCTTGTTCAACATAGTGAACATAGTGATAGTGATATTGACACTAATGCACTATTGCATATACTGCAACAAGTTACCTCTCAAAAATGGTATATAAAAACCACTTTAGTTGTAGTTAATCTGTCACGCCCCGCTTCATAAAATACCCGGGAATCGGAACGTGAACAAGCCCGCGACGCATTAGATTGAGAAGAAATATACACTATTATTTTTTTCTCTTTTCTTCTCAATCCAATACGCTAAGCGTCTAGAAATAAATACAATGTGAAGTCACAGGTCCCGAACCACAATCGGCAAGAATATAATAGACAAACTCAGAATAAAGAAATATCATATCACAAATGGGATAACATCCGAGACATAAAATACGGGTCAAACATGCCCTTATACAAACTATCTGAATGAAATACTGAAGAATATAAAATACAATGATCAAGCGGGAAAGGAATTGCTACAAAAGCAAACTGAAAGAAATAACTAAGCTCAGTTCTTCTTCTGCTCTGTCCGCTAGACACTCCTGCTGAGAATACTCGGCTCTGGCGCATCTCCAAGCTGAACATGTTCTTCCTCTAAGTCTGACATACACCAGAGAAAACATGTGTACGTCAGCGTGCATGTCACATGGCAAGACCCCACAAAGACCCCACAAAGAAAATAGAACGAACGAAAATCCAATGCGAAAAGCGATACGATAACAGAAACAACAAAAGAACGTACAACTGAAATCCACAAATCAACATGAAAACACTACTAAATCATGATAACATAAAGCATCCAAAATCGATCAGGTAACGAGATCGTGTAACTAGCGATCAGTCTAATCATCCAAGTGACAAGGTCATACAACTAGATGGAATTAATACTTAAAAATCTACAACATGAGACGTAGTACGTCGAGAGAAATAATCCAAACAAGGAAACCCTCCTATATATATCATATGTCTCAAATTGTAGATAATTAAATATTAACCTCGATCTATGTATGAAAAGAAACACAACTGGCCTATATCTCACAAGAATCATACTTAGCCAAGAATCAAGGTCATGTAACTAGCCATCCTATCTCAACTCACTGGTCTACATCTCACATAAAGTCAACGCTCATATCATCGGATAACTGATTGTTCATAAATCCTCTACGTGCACCTAATACGCCGCTACACTGGATCGGTCATAGGGCTACACACAATCCGTTTTTAGCCTGGTTCGAACTCAAACAAAACCCGGGTGAAATATCAAATTCACGGACCAAAGTGACTACATTGGCTTCACTTTGACCCAACAAACTAACCCCAAGCTACACTGGATCATGGGGTGAGCCTGAAAGATACATCAACAGCTATATCCGATCACATGAATATGGACTTCCCCATCCCCACTCTTCTCATTTTTCTAAGTCAACTATAATCCTCATTGAAACTCTGGTTCACCACCTAAACTCAGTCAACTCACACACACATGTCACTAAGTCCGTTCATGACGTACGAAGCCACTAAGTCATGAACTACTATGGGTTCTCAAACACAACATGAAATAATAATAAATACAATCAATCATGTGCAACGATATCATGATTTATCACATAATTAAAATGAGAATCACAATCACGAGATTTTTAAAAATAATCTTTTAAAATAATAAATTTATTTACTTCAAAATGATTTCTTTACCCAAAATAAATTCTTTATTTCTTGTTATAATTATCCAAAAATAATCTCATTTTCCAAAATAACATCTTTTAAATAATTCTAAAAACATTCTTTAAATATTCTTTTTACTACTCCCTCTTACATAATAATTTCTTTTCTAATTTTAATTAATCTAAAATAATTCCCTTTTCAGAATAAATTCTTTTAATTTATTCATAATTATTCTAAAATGATTCTTTTCCAAGATAATTTCTTTTAAATTATTATAATTATCTAAAAATAATTCTGTTCTCAAATAAATTCCTTTAACATTAATATAATTATCTAGAAAATAAATCCGTTACCGAAATAAATTCTTTTAATTTATAATAATTATTCTAAAAATACTATTTATCATATTACTATGATATATTTAATATTCTTCATCAAACAATCTCATGCATGTAATAATATACCACAACATACAACATAATCATAATACAGTCTATCTATGTATATAATTAAATTCACAAATCTAAAATTAAAATGACAGTCAAATGAGCAAGATGGATCTTGCCTCGGGGTTCGTCGAACGAATCAACGTTGACGTGCAAGTCCGCAGGTCTGGTCTGAGCGCGGGTCTGAAGAGCGCGGCGTCCGACGGCGAATCTGAAGACGGTGCAGGTCATCGGCGAGATGGTTGTAGTGGAGCTCGACGATGACGTTAGAGGCGGTCGCGGGGAGGGCGGTCATGGGGAGGGCTGCCGTCGGGGTCGGACAGCGACGGAGTGATGGGGGAGCTCGGGGCTGCAACGGCTCGACGCTAAGGCGACTAGCGACGACTTGAGGGGGAGGGGCGGTATGTGATCGAAACTGGAGGTGGAGGAGGCTGTCGGGTGGTGGATCTGGTGGAGGCTGCAGTGTTTAGGAGGTAGGGGATGAGTGGCTGCAGGCGGTGGAAGGTTCGAGCGCCGACGGTGCTGGTCAGGTAGCTGTAGACTGGGCAACGAACAGGGCGGAGGCGAGCTCGGTTGGGCGGCACGAAGAGGGAGGCTTGGATGAGCAGCATCGAGTTCGAACGGCGAAGTGGGGTAGAGATGGGGGCGGAGGCCGACGGTGGTCAAGGCGGAGCGTGAGAGGAGAGTGGTTGGTCGGAGCTGCGTGGGTTTCGACGGAGGACGGTGGTCGGGAGAGAGAGGAAGAGAGATGGTTATGGGGGAGAGAGAAAAACATGGGGGGGTCTCTGGCGGCGGGTTGGGAAAGAAGAGAGAAAGGAGGAAAGGAGAGGGTTATATAT
>BQKN01060851.1:33639-53603 GCA_022839385.1 Asparagus kiusianus | reverse complement strand
AGCCCGGAGGAGTCTTGGGTAAGATCCCTCTTCCATCCTCCTATTCCTTTTAAAATTTGCATTTTTATGCTTGCAAATAGGCTAGGGGTTATGTATGTAATATACTTTGGGGGGTTTGTTGCAAAGAGCCGAAAATTTTGGGGGTTTTTGTGCAAAATGGTGATAGCCGAAATTTGAGGGGCTTATTCACAAAATGTGGCTGAAATTTTGTGGGGTTTCTTGTGTCAAGATGGTCTGAAATTTTGGGACTTGGGTTTGTGCCCATTTGATGAAGAAATGGGGTGCTTTATGCAAAAGGGTTAAAGGAAATGTTTGGAGGGGTTTATTTGCAAAACAGCCCATATAATTTTCTGGGGTCTAATTTGCAAAATGACCACGAATTTGGGGCTGAAATTCAGAGAGTGTTGACCCCAAACTCCTGATCGAATTTTTGGTAAAGGCACTTGGATGCAAAACCAAAAGTTCGAGGAGGGGCTTTTATGTAAAATTGACCAAATTCTGCAAAAGGACTTATTTGCAAAATTTGATCAGAATTATAGGGTACCGAGACGTTAGATGGTCAAGTATAACGACCACGACCCGAGTCACACGTGTCCTTGACCTGAATTTGGCCTTGAGCACGGGGGGTATTTTGGGTATTTCGCCAAAATTTATCGCGAAACGACGATTATCGTTTTGCGTGCACGAAATTCGTAGGTTTAATTAGACTTTAACTGTAAAATCCTATTTGTTTATAGGATTTCAAGTCTAAGTGCTTAATTTCCCCTTTTTTGATATTTCGTGTATTATATGTTGTACCTGATGTACTGCTTTTCACTGCAGATTTGTGATGTCTTCCCGTCGTACTCGGCTTTCCAGGAGTCGCTCCCACTCGCAGCACAGCGAGGAGGAGGCTCCCGCTGTATCTTCTTCAGCGGCTTCTTTTTACGGGGGTGAGAATTTTATACTTTCAGTATCCCGGATTGACCTCTCGCGGGTCATGAAGGAAGAACCGATACCCCTCGCGCGGGGGTTAAGGTCTGCATCCCGGATTGACCTCTCGCGGGTCATGAAGGAAGAACCGATACCCCTCGCGCGGGGGTTAAGGTCTGCATCCCGGATTGACCTCTCGCGGGTCATGAAGGAAGAACCGATACCCCTTACGCGGGGGTTAAGGTTTCAGACTTGTTTTGCTTTAGCCAATTCAAGTCTTCGGATATATCGGGACGATCTCGTGTCGTCTTACACCTTACAGGTCGGTATATATTATCACGGTATCTACGTGATGATACGTACCGTCCTCTTGGTGTAGGACGCTCGAAATCGTCACTCCGGTTATCCCGCGAGTAATCTTATGACATGAATTTTCTGATTCCATCTTCCTGTTCTGTTGCAGTCGATTTTCCTGCGGGTAGTCTCCCTCACCATGCCCCTACCGGTTGTAGCAGGGAAGTGTTCTCTTCAGCTTCCGCTAGGCAGATCATCGATCCCCTTCCGCAGTTTGGCCATGATCGTTCGGACGAATTCTGTCGTCTGATAAAGGAGGGAGGGCGTCACTGCTTACGCCAACTTATCACCGATGCTCCCCTCACCGCAGATGCTACTTCTACTGAGGCTCTAAAGAAGCCAGATTTCCTGTTCGGGGATCGCACCGAGGATCCTGCCGTGCTGACTCTTGCAGAGGAGCATTGGCTAACCCCTGACGAGGGAGCTCTTCTATATATTCCTTCCATCCCTCGCCAGTGTTCTTTTACTCTCTTGGAGAGACAGGCTGTGGGGCGACAGATGTCCTGGTCTCTTACCAATGCCGCTGTCCACATCCAGTGCGGATACATTTCTCATCATAAGAGTCCCGGTTCTTTGGGGTATCAATCAATTTGCGGTCTTCGCCCCGGGATCATGGGTCTCGACACTGCACCTCCAGGCGAGGTGTCGGCGGCTACTCTTACCGTGAAGAACCGTCTAGCTCAGCTTGGAAGACAGCTACCTCCACTGGATTACCGATGCTACGGTTGGGCTTCTTCGCCGGGCAAGGGGTGGTGGACCCGTATGACCGGCTATGTTCTGGGAAGGTGGGAGAGGGATCTGAAAGATAGTGGGTTATATGCGCCCATACGAGCTACCATGTACGGGATCCCAGTCAGTTGCCGCCACTTTTTGGCACTGTTAGAGACATACATGCCTGATAGCAACACTTTCCTCACAAGCGGCGGGGAACTAGGGCTGGCTCTTCATGAGATGCACCAGGTTTCGGGCCTTTCGATGGGGAATTGCCCGTATCAGGAGTACTTTCCTTCCAACCAGCAGTTGGCTTTGCTAAAGAAAGATAGCCCTGATATGTATGACACGCTTTGGGATCTCACATATCACTACCATACCTCACTGCTCCAAACTTCTGCTCCAGCTAAGACGAAGAAGAAGATCAGCTTGAAGCAGTTCGCCGTTTATTTGTTTCAAAACCTGGAGGGTGATTTCGTTGGACCTATCCGTGAGTTGGATGTCTTGGACTTCACCACTATTAACGAGCTGATGGAGAAGAATGAAACTCAATCTTATACTATTGCCAGCGCCGAGGGAGCTTTTCCCGCCGGGACCACGTTCCGTTCTTTCCTCCGTCGTGCGCAGAAATCTATAGAGCCTCGGTCTCTGTTGGCCGGCTACCTCGCACTCTGGTTAAAGAAGTGCGTTGTGCCATACCAGTCTTCGGATGACTTACCAGTCGAGGTGCTCTTCCCGGCAGTCCAGCTAGCCTATGGGCGGGAGTTGTCCTTGCTTCCAGCGATGGTGGCCAGCATTCATTGCGGGCTCAGAGGTGTAGTTCGTGTTCTTACTCATGTGGGCTCCAAGCCCTCGACCGAGCTTACCTGCCCGAAGGTTGAGCTGCCTTATGCTTATCTGATGGCATGGTTCGTTCTACACCGGCCTGACATGATGTCAGCTCCCCGCACCGTTGACACCCCTGTTCCTTTCCTACAACTGTTGGAGAGGAGTAGGTGGCTTGGGAAGAAATTTGAAGATGTGCAACAAGAACTTCAAGTTCGTCGGAACTGGGAGCTCTTCAAATGCTTTCCTCACTTTTCTGGACGTTATGGCGAGGAGTTGACTGATATGGAGAAACCCCGAACTAACCGGACTGCTCTCGACGTCGGTTGCTTCCGATGGCTGGTGAACATCCGTATCGGGTACCTTGTTCTTCGGGTGAAGAACTGCTGCCATATCGAGCCTTACCTTCCCTGTCGTTTCGCACGTCAGTTCGGCTACGACCAACTATATGTTGGGAACCCGAGCCGTGGTTTACAGGTTAAGGGAGGGCTTGTCGACGGTATACGAGCGTGGTTATGGACTATGGTTGGTTGCACCGGGGCTCAATTTGCTCTTCCTTCGTATAAGCGCAAACCGATGATCACCTTCCTTAGCTGCAAGTGGTTCCTTTCTGCCTATGAATCCATAGGTGTGAAGAGCCTTTCGGAGTTAGAGTCTGAGCACTTGGTTCGGGCTGCTATGACAGCTGCTAGGAGGCAGGGGAAGAGGCCTGCTCAATCTCCTCCTTCAAGCAGAGTTGATGGAGAGCACCTTCCTGCGGATGGCGATGAAGCTTGTGAGGAGGAAATGGGCATAGACACCGACCAAGTAGAACTTGATGCAGGTTTGTCATGCTTCTTGATTTCGCTTCTCCTCAACCTTGGTACGTGAAATAATCCTTGTTGTTTCAGGTGGTTCGGCCGATGACCATGAACCTCTCGCCTCACGTCGTGCGAAATCCAAGTTTGGTGGACCAACTTCGCACAATCGTCCCGTCGGTTCCCAGAGGGGTGGTCCTTTGAAAAGGAAGAAGGTTGCCTATAGACCTCCTGTTGATCAACGCTCTCATGGAGTAGATTCCGGAGGCTTTGCCGACAGGGAGGAAGGTAACCCTCCGTTACTTTCCATATTTTGACATGATTTACCTTCTGGGATTCATAACCGTACTTTATGTTCCAGGGTTGCTTGAAGAGGGTGAACTTCCATTGCCTCCTGCATCCCCTGGCCCGGATAACATGGATTGCTTCGTGCAGCAGATGTGCGACGCCCTTCATGACGGTTCTCTGGGCATCGATTTGAACATTGATCTTGGGCCAGAGTATAGCGTCGAGCCCACCGCTTCTTACTCAGGTATACCTGCATCTGATAATATCTCTTTTGATCATGGGGAAAGAGAATTCGACTGAGGATGAATCTTTTCGTGATGTAGGTTTTGAAGACCAGGGGAATGCCTCTGCGCCGAGTTTCTGCGGTCCTGACGCTGGGCTGCTAGTCGATATGCTAGCTGAACAGGCCGCCAGAGGAACTGCGGGACCGCCCTTTACGAGCGATACACTCACAGGTACATCATCAGCCACCAGGACTGATTCTCCTTTGACTACTGGCCCTCCTCGTGTTGCAGAAGATGATGGACTTGCAGGTATGCCGATGATCTTATCACCCTGATTCTCTTTATTCGTCTAAATCTCCATTTTGACTAATAAAGAGGTATAACTGTAGGACCAGGCGTTGTGCCTGATGCTGCTGCAGTTTCCGGGGCTGATAGTTTGCCTGAGAGTCGTGTCTCTTTGCCACAGCCGAGAGATACGACTGATTTGCCTGCAGGGGTCGATGCACCCTCCATGGCTAATCCTGCTGTTATCTCAGAGTCTGCCGTGCCTCCACCCGAGGGAAGTTCCGCCAGTACAGGTATACTTCGAATTTCCTCTCGGGTTTCCTTGTCGTATTTGATAATCTCTTAACTTCCCCATTGTTGTTTGCAGGAGCTCGATCATCTCTACATGAGTATGTTGGCGTCCTTTTGGCTGATACCGATCCTGAGAAAGAGATTTTTCGCGCGGACCTCAACTTCTTCACCGCCTTTTATAATGGCATGATTGAGAAACTTCTTCTCCGAGGATACTGCTTTGACCAATTCAGGCGTTCCTTTTCTCGCCACATGCTGATGATGAGGGAAGAAGGATACCCAGAGTTGGCTGATTCCTTCACTGCTGATTTTACTGCTCTGGAGTCAGAGGTTCAAGAATTGAGGGATTTGAAGGCTGGCGGAGCTTCTTCTTTTATGCCCTCTCAGATGGAGGATAGAATGACTCAGTGGCGTGACTTGAGATCTTCCATCGGCAGCGAGCTCCGTTCACGTGAGCACTCTGTTGCACAGCTGATGGCCAACCTAGCGAAGAAGGACACCAGCAAAGGCGAGTTACTCAGCTCCCTAGATTCTACTCGTGCAGAGATAGCTAGGCTGAAGGAGGCATTGGGACGTGCCGAAGAGTCTGCTGCTATAATCACCGAGGACCTGGTTGGATTAGAGCGCTCTCGTGAGTGGACGCTCGACAAGCTGGGATCAACACAGGAGGGATTGATGAAGTTGCGAACTGAAGCCGTTGAGGTCTTGAGCAGTTCCGAGGATTCTGTCCGAGCTCGCGTGCAGGCAGAGTTCGAGCAGAGCTATATGGATAGGCTTTCCGGTTTAGAGTCTCACATTCTTAGTCGTCAGCTGCCTTCGGGTTGACGAACTTGTTGTTGTATGCTTTTGTCTTGATCTTTTATGAGAGACTCCTTATTTGCTTCTTTTTACATGATGTTTCTTGATAAGCCGTGGTGTCTTCTTTAATCGGTAAAAGACTAAACCGGCTATACGTGTTAGGTATAGACTTTGGGATTATTGGCCAACCCCCAGCCCTCAACGGGTTTGACGTGCCTTTACCGACTACCGTTTGTGTCGGGCTAGCATGCGATTTGTCTAGGTCCGTTCCGCATGTAACGTTGTGCTAAGAGAGCGAACCCTCCGAGACTTTATGCTATGACTTTGAATACATAGACTTCGTCTTTCTCACGGGAAAGACTACCCGGCAACGCGTGTTAGGCGCCGACTTCATCCCTGTCTTTTCTGAAAGCAAAGGCAAGGGAAAGGTGAGACTAGAAGTGGGATTTCCACTCCGAGAATCGAAAAGACTCGGATAACCCTAACTGTCGTAAGGTTTGGTTATCGAATTGGAAGGTTCGAACGACCCTAACTGTCGTAAGGTTTGGTCATTTGACTCTGAAGAGGAAGAATTTTATATTCTATCTTCAGCAGGAAAGGAAACTCGAGGTGGGATCTCCACCCCCAGGATCCGACAGGTGAAACTAGAAGTGGGATCTCCACTCTGAGAATCGAAAAGATTCGGATAACCCTAACTGTCGTAAGGTTTGGTTACCGAATCGAAAGGTTCAAACGACCCTAACTGTCATAAGGTTTGGTCATTTGAATTGAAAGTGGACCTCTCGTTCATTGGAGGAATCGAGAGGGGATTTTGGCTTTGGCCCTAACTGTCGTAAGGTTTGACCAAACTGGAATGGTGTGGTGGAGACTATGAGTAGTCAGAAACCACTGAAAGTTCTGCGAGGGGAGAATCAACGATTAGATCTCATCTCAGCAAAAGAGTGTTTGTGAGAGTTAAATTCTGACAAACAAGAATATTCGGAATTCGAATATTGATTTCTTGTTCATCAGCGATCAGGTTATCCCTAAGAATACCCCGATGCGGTATTCTTCCGGGAACTTCCCGGTACCTCAATTCTTCTGAGGATACTAAGGATAGTATCTTTTCAGAAATTTGCCATTTATTGGCATCATGAGCCGATCACCATCTTTGGTGACTAGGCGATAGGCGCCGTTCGAGTAAACTGTTTCTACTACGAACGGTCCCTCCCATTTGGGTTCAAACTTGCCTTTCTTCTTGGAGTTAAGGATCATAGGACGTTTCTCGGTTAAGACCAAGTCCCCTTCCTTAAAACTCCTTTGTCAAACTTTTTTGTCGAAGGCTCTAGAAATTCTGGCTTGGTAAAACTCAATATGCTGCTGAGCTTCCAGGCGCTTTTCATCGAGCATCTCGAGTTCTTCGAGGCGCTTCTGATGTTGTTCTTCGGTCGTCATCTGGGTTGCAAGAGCGATCCGAAGAGATGGAATTTGGATTTCCAAAGGGAGAACGGCTTCACATCCGTATACCAGTGAATACGGGGTTGCGCCGGTCGGTGTACGTACAGTGGTACGATAGGCCCATAGAGCTGCGCCGAGCTTATCATCCCAATCTCGCTTGTTATTTTTCACAAGCTTTGACAAGAGCTTTATGATAGTCTTGTTGAAGGCTTCAGCTAACCCGTTTGCTGTGGGATTATAAGCTGTTGACGAGATGTCCTGAATTTTGAACTTTTCGCAGAACCTTATGAAGGCGTTGCTGCTAAATTGAGGACCGTTGTCATGTATGATTCGTCTTGGAACACCATGCCTGTAGATGATGTGGTGCTTGATGAATGCAATGACGTTGCTCGTCTTGACTTCTCTGAGTGGGACTGCCTCAGCCCATTTGGAGAAGTAATCCGTAATCGCCAGGATGAACCGGTCACCTTTAACCGAAGGGGGGTTTATAGGACCAACAATGTCCATTCCCCAAGTCTCGAACGGCCATGACGTAACCGAAGGATGTAGATGTTCCGGAGGATGATGCATGTAATTCGCGTGTACTTGACACGCGTGACACTTCCGAGCATATACGATTGCCTCATGCATCATAGAGGGCCAAAAGTATCCCATTCTCCTGATGCGATCATAGAGCTTGGGACCAGGTTGGTGCGCGCCGCACTCTCCTTCATGTGCCTCTTTAAGCACTTCTTCAGCTTCTTTGGTTGATAGGCAACGTGCCAGCACGCCATCATACCCCCTGCGGTATAGCGTTCGATTCTCTGTATTATAGTAGAATCTTGGAGCTCTTCGTCTGATCGACTCTCTCTCCTTCACGTCTTCTGGCAAGATTCCATGCAAGACGTAGTCGATGATGGGGAAACGCCAATCTCGGGGTTCAAACTCAGCCTGAGTTGTGTGCACCTCCTGGGCCTCTTCCTCCTTGTCATTTTCATCATGAAGTGGCACTAAGAGTTGATGCGTTTTTACCGTAACAAATTGCTCTGTTCCGGGAGGTTGTGCCAAGGACACAGCTAAAGCTGCTAACGCATCTGCATAGGTGTTCTGCAGCCGCGGAACGTGCTCGATGAAGAATCCTTCAAACGACTCTGCTAGCTCCACTGCCATCTTGTGATAAGGAATTAAATCCTGACTTCGGACTTCGTATTCCCCTTGAACTTGTTTGACGATTAGTTGAGAATCACCGAAGGCTTCGAGATACTCAACCCCCAGCTCCTTGGCGAAGTTGAGGCCTATAATCAGTGCGTTGTACTCTGCCACATTATTCGAGCACGGCTCAGTTAATGAGTAGGCTCGAGGCATCACATGTTTTCCTGGAGAAACCAAGACCACTCCAACTCCGGAGGAGACCTTCGAACATCCAGAAGTACCTGCGGCATTAGCCGCTCGTGAAGCGCCGTCGAAGTACAAACGCCACACTTGTTGGTGTGAAGTTGCGTTGACTTCGTGGGTTTCATCAGGTAGATCGTCATATATCTCGGCGGCGTCCGTCGTTGGATTAGATGCCAGGAGATCGCAGATGGCCTGTCCTTTTACTGACTTCTGCTGTTTGAAGTGCAGATCGTATTGGGACAAGAGTAAAGCCCACTTCGCTAATCGCCAGCTCATGGAAGCCGGTTGAGTCATGAATACTCGGACCGGGTTAACTTTAGAGATGATGTAGATGGTTTGTCCAACCAAATAATGCCGCATCTTCTGGATGGCGAACACTAAGGCTAGGCATTCCCTCTCAATCATGGGATATCGAGATTCTGCGCCTACCATGGTTCGGCTTAAGTAGTATACCGCCTGCTCGTGACCGTTATCGTCATCTTGTGCAAGCAATGCACTTAATGAGTGGCTCGTCGCCTTGACATAGATCAAGAACGGTTTGCCCGATTTCGGTGCAACGAGTACGGGAGGTTTCGAGAGATATTCTTTGATACTCTCGAACGCCTTTTGACAGGCCTCGTCCCATACAAACGACACGCCCTTCTTTGTGAGCCTGGAGAACGGTTGGCATTTCCCCAAAAGGTTTGAGATAAACCGACGGATATACGCCAATCGCCCTTGCAGTCCTCTGAGCTCCTTGAGGTTCCTCGGAGGTTGCAATTCATTGATCGCCTTTACTTTGTCTGGATCAATGTGAATACCTTTGGTGGTGACGACGAATCCCAGGAATTTTCCACTAGCCATTCCGAGGAAAGACTTGGTGGGATTCATCTTTAATTGATGGGCCCGCATCAAGTCGAACATGGTCTTTAAGTCTTTGATGTGATCATTTTTATCACGACTTTTCACGACCAGATCGTCCACGTAGCACTCGACTGTCTTTCGGAGATGTTCCTGAAAGATCTTTGACATAGCTCGCTGATATGTAGCACCTGCATTCTTCAAGCCGAAGGGCATAACTGTGTAGCAGAATACGCCGAGAGGCGTTCTAAATGCAGTGTGCTTCTCATCCTCTGGATGCATCTTTATCTGGTTGTAACCAGAGAAGCCATCCATAAAGGACATCCTCTCAAACCCGCACGTGTTGTCGATGATAACATCCGTGATGGGGAGAGGAAAGTCATCTTTTGGGCAAGCAGCATTGAGGTCCCTGAAGTCAATGCATATCCGGATCTTTCCGTTCTTCTTTAGGACCGGAACAATATTGGCAAGCCATTCGGGATGTTGCTCCTCTCGAATAAAACCCGAATCGATGAGCTTTTTGACTTCAGCTTCGATTGCTTCCATCATTTGCGGACGAAACCGTCGTTGTTGTTGTTTGACTGGTTTGACCTCTGGCTTAATGTTGAGACGATGCACCGCTACATTTGGATCGAGACCTGGCATGTCTTCATAATTCCAGGCGAATACATCGATATACTCCCGGATAAGAGAAATCAACTCCTCCTTCTCTTCAGGTAGGAGACTGTCGCTGATGAATATTGGCTTTGGATTCTCCTCGGTTCCCATATTCACCTGGACTACTTGGTCTTCGGTAGGAGGCTCTCTCTGCTCGAACCGGTCTCCATACTGCATGTTTAAGTGATGTACCCACGGGTCTTCCCATGTCGGCATCTCATCATCTTCTTCTATTGTCGCTGGATCAACCGTGACCATGTTCGACATTAGCTTCTTAAACACTTCACCAAGACTAGCGTCGGAATCCCAACCCGAAGAGTCGGAGGAATATCCCTTCCTAGTCTTGTTAGCAATTTGGTCGATGATTTGCCAGCCACACTCATCATCTGATGAGACGTAGCCTAGCCCTCTTTTGTGGCGATAGTAATTATCGGGTTTTCCCTTCGGTACATAGGCCATCCGGGGTGGGACCCGTGGACCTCGACCAAAGAAAAGACCCTCTCCGATCTTGAAATCATAGCCATGCATTTCCATCATGTTGCGCGCTTTCGCATCGTATTTGGATAAATGACGGGCTGGTTTATCATCGTTGTCTTCCTCCTCCAAGAAATGGTTGGGTATCGGAGATGCTCTTCCTTTTCCGTAGACGAACTCCTTTCCACCCCCAATCCCTGCGGGGATGATAAACGTTGTTCCGCAAGGGTCGTGTACCTGCTTCTTTGTTAAACAAAATGATTGAAGAGGCATATACAAATCATGGTTAGCATAGAGTTTGTTAGTGATATCATCAAGACCCGTCGAGTACTCTAAATCATCGTTTATTGATAGTTCTTCGGCAAGTTGCCAATTACAACTATCTTCCGATGATTCATCATCGTCAAGATTGATTACAACGGGTACAATGTCGTTCAAAACAAAACCGCCATCGTAATCAAGCCCTGGTTCGGTATCAGCTTCATCACCGCTGTCTGTTCCTTGGGCCGATGGTTCAGTATCGGATTCAGCGCCGTATAAAAGGGAATCGGTGAAGTAATTCTCCAATCCCTTGAACGGTTGCTTATCCGCGACCACCGTCTTGACCTCATTATCTGTGCCCACATATTTGAAGCACTGATGTAGAGTTGACGGGACTATAAGGTTACCGTGGATCCAAGGCCGACCCAACAGCAAATTATAGGAAGTTTCCGCGTCAATCACATAGCATGTGACCTCCGACTTCAAATCCCCGATTTGACACTTGATTCGGATCTTCCCCAAGGGCCTAGACCCGCTGGTGTTGAATCCGTAAATCGTCGTGCCAGTGGATGCTAATTTGCTAGTCGGGATTCCGAGATGATGCATCAATCGGAATGGCATGATGCTCACAGCGGAACCCGGATCGACTTGGATCCGGTTGACAACGCTGGAGCCAATATGCCCGGTGAAGTACAACGGCCTATCATGATTGGAGTTCTTCGTCTGCATGTCTTCTTTGGTGAAAGAGATGCAGGGGAAGTGATGTGCCGCCAGATTGCAATGCTGAGCTGACGACTCCGGTTCTTCGGAAGATGGTTTGATCCGGGTCAAGAAGGCTTCGGAATCACTCAAGGCTTCTTGTAGTGCCGTCCGTGTATCCTTTGACAATCGCAGCAACTCGTATAGAGTTATCCTGGCAGGGATATTGGCCAATTGCGCCATAATGTCGAAATGGGGCTGAGAGCTTGCATTCCCCAGTTTGTCTCGTCCAATTGGATTATTGAATCGAGACGGCCTCGGGTTCTGAGCTTCTTGACGTACGGGCTCTTTTCCCTTATCCTTCTGTGGGATTCTCTCTGTTGCCACTGCAGGTGTTGGGGGAATTGCTGAAATTCCCAACTCTGCAAGCGTCTTGGAAGGTGGGGTTTTGGTACCCAACTGCTCAGTAGCATCCGGATACTTGAAGTGATATTCGTTCCCGCTCCGAGTTGCAAAGGCTTCTTGCTCATCCTCAGAAAGTGGGAAGGTTGGAATTTTGTCATCAGCCACCCCCGGTATAGCGGAGACACCGTAGCACGATTTGCCCTTCCTCTTCGATTTCTTCTTGTTCTTTGTGGAAGAGGTCCCGGCCCACTGTTCATCTGCGATCAAGTCCGGATGAACCCACAAGATTTCGCCATTTGGGGCTGTGTGTGGCACAAGCCCTTTCTGGCGCTGCTGATGTGGATCATCGTTCACTGTCTTCAACGCCGCTTTGATCACCGACTCGTGTTGGAACCAACTCGAGGGAACAGATCCAAAGCTAATGGACACGGTGTTTGCACCCACCTTCTTCTCTTTGGGCTGTTTCATAGTGATGACCCCAACATCGATCAGGGCCTGAATCTTGTCTTTGAGAGCGTAGCACACCTTGGTAGGATGATGCACCGCTCGGTGGAATGCGCAGTATTTCGGATCGTTGACCCTCTTAGCGTCTTCCTGATCCTGAATTGGCGGCAGTTTGATCTTGTTGTTCTCCACGAGGTATTTGAAAATACCCGGGATTTCATCCTCTTTGAATGAGT
The DNA here is from genome assembly GCA_022839385.1 of Asparagus kiusianus. Classification (NCBI taxonomy): domain Eukaryota; kingdom Viridiplantae; phylum Streptophyta; class Magnoliopsida; order Asparagales; family Asparagaceae; genus Asparagus; species Asparagus kiusianus. Next base: position 41,291 of record BQKN01060851.1, on the reverse strand, counting down.
AGACTTTTGGGAACCTCGGCTCTCCAACCTTTTGCTTCTGAGGCTGTTGTTGCCACCTGGGTTGTTGAGGCGCCCTCTGTTGTTGCTGTTGCGGCTGCTGGGGCTGTTGAGGCTGTTGCGGGTGTGCTTGCACCTCAAAGACCTGATTTGCGACCACCGCATTTGCATACGCCTTCCCTTTACCCTTGGGGGTAAAATTTGGTTGTGGGGCATTGTTGGGTATTTGTCCCCTCTCTGCCTTTTTCCTCTTGAGGAATCGTTCAGCTCGCTCTCCACGCATCTTTAAATCTTTCCAGGTTTTAGATGGCGCCATTCCCATGGCTTCAAGGATGTCGAGCGTCAAATTGTTGTGGCAAGTCTCGAGGATGAAATCCTCGCTGACCGGATCCCTGCAATTCATAGCCTTGTTCCGGAACCTTTTCACGAAGTTTTCAACCGTCTCGCCGTTCTTTTGTTTTTCATCGAACAGCGTGCCGATTGAAACCTCGGTGTCATCATCAAAAAAGTTTGTTAGGAACATGTCCTCCATGTCATCCCAGCCGTTGATGCTCCCAGGCTTGAGACGGCGGTACCAATCGAAGGCAGCTCCGCGAAGAGTGCCGACGAATGACCGCACCATGAGGGGCTCATTTCCGGAAATAATTCCTAAATGAGACTTGAAGTAGATTAAATGCTGGGTAGGGGAACCCTTCCCATCAAACGGCGTAAAGTTAATTAAATTAAACTTTGCCGGATATGGGATCGATTCCCACTCCCTTGGATATGGGCAGGGTATACCGGATCTTTTTACCTCCTGAGCATTCATCAATGCATTGATCTTGCTCTCCAGGTCTTTCATCTTCCTGTCCTCACTAGTCTCGGTCTTCGAGTGGCTTCTGGGAGAGGCGGCGTGGTCCTCTTTTGCATTTTCTTCTGCGGGACCACCCCCAGTGCTGGTATTGACAGGAGGGATGTTGGCATTATCCGCTTCCCGCTCATGCTCCTCTGGATTGCGTTGGCTCGGTTCTCCTTGGTGAACCGTCATCGCCGCGATCTGTTGATCGTGCATCTCCCTCATTCGCTGCATGGCCATTTCCATTTCAAATTTGAAGCTCTCCTTTTGCTTGGCTAGGGCTTCTTCAAGTATCTTTGACATTTGCTCGGCGCTGATCATGAGCGATTCATAAGGTTGGCCTGCACTTGAAGCCGTGTCATCGGATGCGACGGCGGAGCACATATCAGAATCAGCATCGGATTCCTCTTCTTCTAGGGAAAGTCCCTTATGTACTCTTGGGTAATTGTTTCTTTTGATGGTTCCCGACCGCAACCATGTCATGCATCGGGATGCCTCGGCAAGCTGCTCTAAGTTGAGACGTGGTGTTGATCCCCCTCTGCCGGTCACGTTGACTGACACTTTCGAGTATTCATCCTCTCGGCGGAGCGGTTTCTTCTTGTGGAAACGCTTCGGCTTGGAGAGTCTCTCGAATACCGAGATTCTTGTTGGGGTCTGAGCACAGCAACACTCGGACAGCACTGCCTTGATAATGTTGGCACACGGGCAGTGGGACTCCTGCATGTACCTCTTTCGAGATTTTTCCACACCCCCAGCCCTGTAGTACAGCTCATCAGCTTGATAGCTGGAGCAACCTACGGAGTGCTGGTGGATGTCCCTCGGTATAACACGCTCATCCTCAGACGAGTGTGTTTCCCTTTGGGAATGCAAAACATTGTTAGATTTTTCAAGAGTTGCCCGTTCAATTTTACGCTTTTGGGAGCGTAGAAATCGAACGGGCTCTTTCAGTTCGGCTCGCAATTCAGTGCGGCCGGTGATAGGGACTTTCCCTTTGTCAATATTCTTGGGGGGATTGATTCCACCCCCAGTCTGGATTTTAATTTGGGGACCTTTCAATGGTCCCAGCCGTTCTTTGACGGGTATTCTGCCTCGGTTCTCCGGTAAGGGACCGAGGCGACTCGTCAAAGGAACCTGGGATCTTGAATGATCCCCTTTTTTACCTGGCCCTGTTGAGGGTGCCGGTACGGGAGGAGTAGGCTCTGATTTGGTTGAACTCTGGGCGATAATCTTGCCCTTCTTGGCTTGAGGTGTTGGGTTTGCCTTGGGCACCCACACCGATTTGCTTGTAGACGGTGTTTTGACCACCGTTCCTTGCTGCATCTCCTCTGCCTTCTTTAGGAGGAGCCGGGCGTGTGCAAGTAGAGCGCGGCGCTTCTTGATTCGCTCCTCGAGCATGGAGCGGTTCCTTTTGACTCGGATCCACTCATTCGCTCCTGTTTTGGAGGGGAAGTTGATTACCTGCCGCTGCTCTTGTCGCTGCCTCGACTTCAAGTCCTCTGCATAACGCATTCCATCCTTTGACTCCTTGGCCTTGGCGAGCTGTTGAGCGAGACGTTGGCGACGTCTTTGAAGCGCTCTCTTTGATGGAGTTGGAGCAGCATCACCTATCGCCTTTGTGGCGGTTGTGAGGGCCGGATCTACAGCCTTAACCACGCTGGTCGACGCGGGGCCGTTGCGTGGTACGGGCGTAGTGGCAGTGATGGCGGAGTCTCGGATTGAGGAGTTGGAGATCCCGCGAGCCCTTTTGGGAGATGAGTTCTTTCTACGCCGTTGCGGAGAGGCGGATCTGGAGGAGGAGGAGGAGAGGTACTCTTCGAACTTCTTCTGATCGAACTCGTATTCGATCTCTTCATTCACCCGGATCTTGAAGGCCGGTTGCGTCACCCCGATCTTGGCAGCGAGGTCGGCGGCTCCCACTGTGGTCGCCAGCTTGTTTCCGGTAAAAGTTGCTGTTTTCATTGCTTGTTCTCTTTTTTTGAGATCTGTTACAACTTTGAGCGTCACAACAGAGTTTAAATGAAAACAAAAGATTACAACTTAAACGAAAATAAACACGAGAGCCCGGTTTGGTACGGTCTCGCTTGCGTGGGTTGTTGGCCTGTGACGGGGACGTCGATGTCCGTGGACCGCCGACTCTTCAAGATCCTTGCCGATAAAATCCGGCAGAGTTTCGTCTATCCGCGTAGGATATAGAAACAGAACCTCGTCGATCCGCGTAAGATCTAGAGGTTATAAGTGTATATCTCGGCTAAAACGAGATAATAGCTCTTCTTAGTGTCACCGCAAAGGAGCAACACTAAGGATCAGAGAAGGGGGGTGAATGAACCTTGATGAAGAACTCTGACTCCTCACTCCAGCAGGGCTTCGCCGCTTCAGACTCTAGAATTTCAGATCTCGAGGATAATCCCAAGACCGGAAATTCTTCTCCAAGGCTAAACCAGAGCAAAATCAAGAGCCCCTCACAAAGGAGGCCTAAGGGGCTATTTATAGATAAAAGGAGAGGGGGGGGGGCTGATATGGACACCCCAAGAGGAGAGACACCCCCCTAGGGGTGTCCTGGCCAAGGCCGGGACACCCCCCATGGGGTGTCTCAAGCTAGCCAAGACACGTTCGTGTGTCCCCGGTTCAGCCCGGGGCTGTGCCGTTGTCCCGCTGTTGACTCGCCGTTGACTTTTCGTCCGAACTCGGATTTGGGTGATTTCGGATGCGTTGGAATCGTGACGGCGAGCTCTGTAGGCCCCGATGGTTGGATTATCTGTGGGGTGATCGAGGTGCAGCGGGTGTTGGTCTGATTGCAGTGATAGCGGGGTTTTCGGTCAACCCGTATCCTTGTGATTCTGACATTCTGTCGGCTCACGTAATGCGTCGGTTTGCTTCAGTCGCTCACCGGCGTCATTTGAGCTCTTGTGAACCGGGTAGTGACGTTCGATCGCCGCTCGTTGACACCGAGCTATGTTCGGGGACCTATCGGCAATTTTTGACGCCTACAGTTGTTAAGATCATGGTCTGGTTGTTAAGGTTATGTACTGGTTGTTAAGGTTATGGATTGGTTGCTAAGGTTAGCGCTCTGTTGTCAAGCTTATGGATTGTTTGCTAAAGTTAGCGCTCTCTTGTCAACTTTAGCCTTTTAGTTGCCAAGATGATCAAGAGAAAAAGTTAGTGGGTTTCTCTCTGCATTAAATGCATTCTATAGTAGATTATGTTCCCAAGACATGCAGTATTATCATCTGTCTCCTTGCTATTCCCAGCCACCACGCTTTAACTAACCCTTATCCCTTCGCATGTATCCATGACAAGACCATTCGACGTAGCCATCAATCTTCCCATCATCGCCATTCTCTCCCCATCCCAGCCTTATTATCAACTACACGACCTTCGTTTTGAAACCAGAAGGATCATGTCTCACGATGATAGCACATGTATATATTGCCATGGCTCGGGGCATATCTCCCAGGATTGCCCTCATGGTCTGAGAGCAAACTCCTCCCCACGATTGCTCCCCGTTCCAGATAATGTCACCAGCAACATTCAGGAGATTTCTACCTTCGCTCTCCTCACTATTGAGCTAGGTCTGCCATCTTTGGAGGAGCTCAGAGAGATGCTAGGGTATCGCTTCAACGTCTGGGATTAGACCTATGAGATCAAACGGGTATCTATAAATAGGTTCATGGTTAAATTCCCCTCTAATGAGCTACTAGATCAAGCCGTCGAGCTCAGTCTTGTAAATCTTGGGTCCTTCGTGGGCAAATTCAGGCTTTGGCGGGAGGACCTCAAGCTAAGAACATTGCCCCTCCCCATGTTTATGTGGGTCCGCCTCTTCAATCTCCCCTATCACCTCTGGGAGTGGGAGTTCCTCCAATCACTATTCGAGGGCATCGGCCAATGCGTGTACAGCTCCGCTGACGTCACCACGAAGACAAACTTCAAAGACTGCTGGGTTCTACTGAGATTAGGGAATATTCGGATGACCCTAAGAGGATTAGGTTTCGTTACACCTCTCCCATGGACCTTCGTCTGAGGGAAGGTTTCGTCATCACTCAGATTGTAGGTGGAGACCGTGAACAGCAGGCAAACAATGAGCAAGGTTCCATCGACATGTCCGTTGACCAACCTCAAAGCCAGCAACCGTAGCCTTCCCGCGCTGACCCAGAATTGATTAAGGTGACTTGGGACGATAGGCAAATGATGGTGGAGAAAGAGCTCTGGTAACGATTTCTCCAGGCCCAAGGTGTTAGGCCGTCTACCCTTCCTCACGATAGGGGTTTCTCCTACGATTGCGCTTCGAGCAAGGAGAGCGGGGGAGGAGCAGTCGGCCCCTAGGTTATCAAGACTAGTAAATTCCCAAATGTTTTGCTTAACTTGATGATGATACGCTCTATTAACAACCTATTAATATGATACACTTTTTCGGAATGATTATACCTCTGTTAAGTTTAAGCCAGTTGTTGTTAACCTCGTGGGTTTGCTGTTAAGGTTACCCCTTGTGTGTGTGATGTTAGTTCGAGAGCTTACTATTTTGCGTTGTGTTGAGCTTATGGTTCCTTGGCTGGTTTGGTTAAGGGGTTGCTGTTCCTTTTTATCCTTTTGGCTTGACGTTTTTTTAATGTTAGTATGTTGTTAAGCTTTGGTGTTTGTTGATGAGGTTACGGTTTTGTTGTTGAACTCATGGGTTTGCTGTTAATGTTATCCCTTGGGGGGTTTGTTGTTAAGCCTTAGGGATCTGGCATATCGTAAACTATTGGGTGACAAATACATAAATCTTTTCAAATTTAGTTTGGTTGCATTTGAAGCACACATTAGCAGAATCATGCGATGTTAACCTTATAATATTTACATGTATATTGTTATTAACAACAAAGAATTGTAATATATCATTTACAAACTGAATTTGAAAATATATTACAGGGTTAACATCGCATGATTCTACTAATGTTAGTGTGTTGTTAAGCTTTGGTGTTTGTTGATGAGGTTACGGTTTTGTTGTTGAACACATGGGTTTGCTGTTAATGTTATCCCTTGGGGGGTTGGTTGTTAAACCTTGGGGATCTGGCATATCGTAAACTATTGGCTGACAAATACATAAATCTTTTCAAATTTAGTTTGGTTGCATTTAAAGCACACATTACCAGAATCATGCGATGTTGTTAAGCTTTGTTGTTTGTTAGTAAGGTTACGGTTTTGTTGTCGAACTCATGGGTTTGCTGTTAATGTTATCCCTTGATATTAACCTTATAATATTTACATGTATATTGTTTATATTTACCTTATAATATTTACATGTATATTGTTATTAACAACAAAGAATTATAATATATCATTTACAAAAAATCTACATCTCAACGTCATCATCATCAAGTTTTCCCACCTCTTTTTTCCTCTTCCTGCCTTCAATCAGTAAGTACGCTGCTAGCTTCGCACGAACTACCCATGTGTTATGCTCTATGGGCGTGACGTGCAGGACATCTCTACCTTCGATAATCACTTGTACGAACTGGTAGACATAGATCCCACAGTCATACCTGCACACAAAACATGGAAGCATTAAGACCACTGTTGCTTTCAATCAAAACATAACAACAAATTCGTAACCTTAACAACCAGTTTCCAACATTGAATTCCAACAAGGGTTCCGGCAAACTTACGATCCCTTTTTCTCCTCGCATGGAACTTTGATTGAGTCAAATACGCTGCGCAATTGGTTCTCATTGAAGCTAGCTTTAATGTAGTTGAAGGCTTTAATGATTTTGAGCACAGGTTCCCAATGTCCAGATCTCTCCTTCAAGGAGTCGTAATGCCTGGCAATATCATTTGCGACATCAAACTCCAGCAGATGCCAATGATCGCCCTGGACAATGGGAACTAAGAGGTTAGTACACCCTGGATCGACCAAGTGTTTGATGTAGATATCATGCAGTTCTTGGTAATCTGGCTTCTCCACATGTATCTGGTACTGTAATAAAGAATTAACCCAATCAGGTTCCTTTTAGCATAGATTATGTGCTGATTGGTAGGAGATCACCATCTAGACATTAACTTACACTAAACCAAATAGGGACCACCCCAAATTTTATACTGGACGATGCTCTCTTATTTTCACGAACTAAATCAAGCAGCGTATCAACAAGCTATCATAAGTTAACAACAAGTAATTAATAATAGTATTGTTAAATATGCTAATGAATAAATACCAATTGAAAATCTTACTGCATCATCCAGTCGCCCATCGCGTAATATATTGAGGATCTCAAGCCGGCTAATAGACCCTACTGATCCAGTGTACGCTTTAGTAAAACTACAAACATGGACAAAACAAAAATTATAGTTAGCAACTAACAATTAGCAGCAAGAACAATTCAACAAATATAACAAAAAAGGGGGACCTAAACAACAAATCAATAACCATAATAAAAACCCGTAACCATAACAACAAACCCATAACCTTAACATCAAACTTGTATCCTTAATAACTAACACGCAACCTTAACAACAATTCAACAAATATAACAAAAAAACCCTTAACCCTAACAACAAATCAATAACCATAACAAAAAACCCGTAACCATAACAACAAACCCGTAACCTTAACATCATACCCGTAGCCTTAATAACTAACACGCAATCTTAACAACAAATCAACAAATATAACAAAAAACCCTTAACCTAAATAACAAATCAATAACCATAACAAAAAAACACGTAACCATAACAACAAACCCGTAACCTTAACATCAAACTCGTATCCTTAACAACTAACACGCAACCTTAACAACAATTCAACAAATATAACAAAAAACTCTTAACCCTAACAACAAATCAATAA
>BQKN01060851.1:17949-33629 GCA_022839385.1 Asparagus kiusianus | reverse complement strand
TAAAAACTTACTTGTTACATCTACAAATGCAAAAATGGTTAAGTGTTTTTTTCTCCTCTTCCGTCAGTAGCGCGGCAACATCTGCTAACACCTTATAGTTATGTACAAATATGTCCTTGTCGTCCAAAAACTTGATGATGAAGCTTCCTGGAAAGGGAATCCCCTCGTTCAGCTTATTTCTATACATTTCTTCTTCTGAACTCATAGGGGAACTCATGTGTTTTTCGCAGATAGAGTGGGGGTCACTTTGTAGCCGAGCAAGAGCCAACTCTGCTACCTTTTCCTGCACCTGCTCTTCCTCCTCCCCAGCTACTTCTATTATAGCCTTGTCCCCTATGTTGTCTTTTTCTTTCTTCTTCTTCCCTTCAGTGTAAGGGGTGACTACCCACTTGGAAGGCTTCACCACTCTTTTGCATCTCTTCCGTTTAAGGGGTGCAGCAACGGCCACCTTCTCGCGTGCCCCCTTGCACCCCTCTTTCTCTTATTCAAAGCCCTTGAAAATACAATAGGAGCATCTTCGTCATCAGTTGATGTCTCTATTACTGGTGGAGGGGCATTCTCTGATTGCTTTATTTCCATCCCAGTGTCCTCCCGCAGAGTGTCTGATTCTAAACAATCCATTCGAAGTATAAATATTAAGAAAACATAGCTCCTTCTACCTAAACTTAAAAATTTCATAGTAACCCTAACAACTGATGCCTAAACACATGGTGAAAAAGTTGCTAACCTATACAAGTTTGCATCTCCGTATCATGTCCTGCAGAAGGGACATCAACCGCCGGCGTTATTTCCTTTCCAGTGCCCTCGAGTTGAGTGCCAATTTCTGATAATATTCAGAGAATAAACAATCAAAAACTTAACAACCAATACGTAGACATAACAACCAATCTCTAATGTATAGTGCATAAGCAAGCTGACCTGTACAAGTTAGCAGCTCCTTTGCTGGTGGGGACACCTTCTCTCCCTCGTTTATTTCTGCCTCAAGAGCCTTGTCAATGAGATAGGCCTCTGGTGGAGGTACTTCTCCTGGTGGAGTATCTTCACTCTTCTTGTGGATATCAGAAAAAAATGGTTGTGGAGAGGCCCTCCCTGTTGGAGGATCCTCGCTCTCCTTATTAGCTTCATCAAATAATGGTTGATTAACATCCCCCTCGTACTATATATCAATGCCACCCACGGTGCGTAGAGTGTCTGATTCAAAAAATAAATAAATGAGCTTAGGTACTTCATTATCAAAAAAACACAGCATCAGTTACATAACCCTAACAACTAACCCAGATACTTAACAATCAATCTCTAACCTTGGCAATAAATCCCTAACCTTAACATTAGATCCGTAAAGTTAACAATAAATTCTTAACCTTAACAAAAAATTCATATACTTATTAATCAATCTTTAAACATAACACGCAAACGTAATTGCAAGCCACATCTAACCTGTACAAGTTTGCGGCGCCATCAATGAGCCGGACACCAATCCTGTAGGGCTCTTATCATTATATACAGAGAGAGTTCTGGATCGTGCTTCGCTTAGTTCCTCTCTCAGCCTTCTATTTTGAGCAGACAGCTTAGCCACCTTCACAGAAAGAGCACTTAACTTTACACGGTCTGCAGCAATCATACCCTTGAATTTATTCTCGTTCTCGCGACGTAATGCTTGGTTCATATGCTCTTCCAGTAGATAACTTGCTGAGGCCATTCCATTTGCTCAACTACCTCATTTGGCTGCTCGACGTCTTCATCAATATCCTGTGGCATTACATATGCAATGGACAGATAGAGTATTATTAAAATGATTAATTAATTAAAAAATAAATAAAATCCACGATTGCTAAATTCTTACAACTGCATCAATTGGGATGTCGTCATCTTCTGCTTTCCTCTTCTTCTTGTGAAGAATATCTCTTGAGCCACGAGCCTTGCCGGCGTCTACTGCAGCCGGTCCCTTAATCCCCCTCTTCTCTCTCTCTCTCTCTCATCTTCTCTTTTTCGATCCCCTGCTCCTTCCCCCACAAACCTCCCTCGATTCTTTGAAATTGGCCATGTCACTGTGAAAGCTTTATCGTAGCTTTGCTTGCTTTAGCTACAACAGTGGCCAATCTCAAGGAACCAGCAACCTCTTCCAGTCTCACCTAATTTGTGAGGGGAGACCTCACCGTACATCCAACTGCTGGCTTCTTGATGCCTGTGAGTTCATATTACCACAACTGCACATTAGAGAAATAAAAAATTAACAAACAACTTTATCCGTAACAATTAATAAGTAACCCTAACAATAAAACCGTAACCTTGACAACCAAACCGTAACCTTGACAACCAACCCTAACCTTCACAATTAGTAATAAAATACATGATTACTTACACAAACTAGAGGGGTACACCCTTGCAGATATAAAGTCTTCTTCCCTAGCTCAGGACCCTTCAGTGCCCTCTCTATCGCGTCAGATGTCTCACTGAATATATAGGTCCCCCAAGCAGTGTTATTGACCTGTTCGATGCTGTCGACATACTTGAATAAATGCCTTGGAACGTCGGAAACACTGCTTGGACACCAAATCATGGTCAGCTGATAGAGGATCTGTAGCAGGACAAAGTCCTTCATATCTCGGCGATCAGAAGATAGTACCAGCTTCAAGAGTAGGTCCTCCACATTACGTCTGGTGGGGCCTCCTTTAGGGGGAGCTATACTTCTGGAACCCCCGGCCTTAGGTTTGTCAAAAAATCTGGACCAAATCCTATTTTTCCTATCCCGATTATGGTCAACATGAAGCCCCTCATTGGAGAACCATGTATGCTCCATTACCCACTCAAGGTTGAATGAGCATGCGATCTCTTCTCCATCATTCCTATCGGTGAAGACAAATTTTTTGCTCTTCTTGTCCCACTGACTCAAAATATGCTCAAAGGTGGGAAGATCGACACCAGGTGGGCCAAATTGGACGTAGTGTCTGAATACACTATCTTCGTAGGCCGCAAAATGCCTTGGCCCCATACGCATCACCAAATTCCGCATGAAGTCGTGATAGGCACTGAAGCTGGCGGTGGGCCGCAACGTAATAGTTGGCTTTGTCCTTTTTCTACAAAACAAAAACACATGACAAGAGCTTTTTTTAGTATAATCAGTAAACATAACAACTATGCTGTAAATTTTGCGTATAAACCAACAACCTTAACAACAACCCCATAACCTTAACAACAAAAACCTAACTTTAACAACCAAAGCCTAACCTCAACAACCAAACAACAACCTCAACAATAAAAGCATGAACCTTGCATGTTAACAGTAATCTCAACAGCTAACAGACACCCGTAATTTTGCACCTTCCCACCAGACTAGGAGCATTATCAATCAAACCATAACCTTAACAACATAAAACTTGCGGTAAAAGTTACCTTTTGGGTGCTGCCATGTGCTTCTCTTTTTCTCCTCTCTGTAGACCAAGGAGCGCTCTAGTGGCATCGTTGGACGCGCCGGTGGTGCCGGTGCTGCCCTCTAGACCTTCGCGGGGGCCTACACTTAAATTTTGAGGTGGGCTTTTGGGTTGAGAATGGTTGGATGCGATGTCCGCTAGAACATCAGCAATGGCAGCTCCAGCTTCAGATTCAGTCCGCACTGCAGTTGTATGGGCTCTTTCTGAGATTTCGAACCGCTGGGCGTCATCGCTTTCGCTGTGGTCGGCATTGAGGTTGGCTTTGGGGGTTGAATCGCCGGCCATTTTGATCCCTTTGCTTTGATTCGGTTTGCGTTGGAGTCGGTTGATTTAGGGCTAGGGTTTTGAATTGGGTTTCTGGAGTCGGTTTGCTTGCAGAAGAGAGAGATGATAGGGTACGGACGAGGAGGTAACTCATAACGGGGAATTTTAAACGTAAGGGTATTTTGGGCATTTCGAGCGGGGTTTAAACGGAGTTACGCCTGGGGATTTGTTTTGGGGGTTGGAAGAAAATCACGGGCGGTTTTGGGGGCAAAGCACCCGTTGAAAAAGTTTTGGGGGGGGGGGGGAGCACGGTTTGTTGTGTTTTGGGGGCTGGAAGTAATTTTCCCTATATATATATATATTTTTTCTAATCTTTCAATCTTGATGCCTCCCAGAAATTTTATCGAAGTTGTTCTCACTTTGTTTAGCCTGAATATCATACATGAAAAATATGCTCTAATGAGTCACTATGTGGTTGCTTGATATAGGGTTAACTTAAAAACTAAAGTGCTGACTATTTTTATCTTAAGAACAAACTCTATTTGTACACTAGAGTTCCCTTCCCCTTTCTACTATAAGATCAATTCTTGCGAGTCATGTCAATTTGGTAATGATGGGATTTAAGAAGAAAAAGATGTAAAAAGCAAACCACCTCCTAATTTCTGTCCACATTCTATGGATTACCTGAAAAGTTGGCCAAATTTCATGCTTTGGTTTGAAAAGAAAGAGCTCTTATCAACGACAACCGTTGCTGTCATCTTCAATACCATGAAATTTAAGTAGGATCTCAGTATAAGCGGACAAGTTTCTTCATCTTTGTACAGTCTTAAGGTTGAATATCTTTTATTAAATCTTGCCAAGCGCATGAAAACTGTATGTTGTTGATAATGTCAGAGTCCATTATCTAGTTGAGGGCGATATCACTTTCTACCAACAGATGGCGACAGGCAGAAGCAACCATTGCCAGGCTCTCAGGTAGACTGTAATCAACAGTCTATTTCGCTGAAGTATGTCCTTATCATGACACAGTTATGTCGGTATTGATTTGTGGTTTACAGCTTAACGACTGAGACCTAATTTCTTTGTGGATCACGTAAATTTGGTTGGTTAAAGCAATGACTTTCCAGTTTATTTCCCTTATCACGTCTGGATTATTTCTTCATTGGGGGTTTTTGCATTATGCCCGCAAAAACTTTTGTGTTTGCAAATTTACCTCTTAAATCTTGATATTTGCGTATCTACCTCCCAATTCCTCAACTTGGATAAAAAATGCCCCTTTTGTTGGGGTTTAAAAAAATTCGTACCCAAGGATTTATCTATTTCTATATCCGTTTTGATATCTATATAGTACTAAATCTCTATACCCAATAGGATATGTATTAAAATAACTGGGTTCGTGTCCGACATATCCAAATATATGTTGATCTTAGCTTTTCAAATATAACGAAACAATTTAATGATTTATCTTGTACCATATGAACTATATTTTTTTCAACATTATTCGCTTTTTCCATATTTGTTTTCGCATCTGCATTTATGTATGTAACTAAATTTGATTTTAGCAAATATAGATATGACTTTTTTTTACTGATGTATATCTGTACTCTGTTCATAATTGATAAGCAGCTACGGATATGATAAGCATTATAACTGAGCGGAATCCAAACCATTTCCACCACTACCCTCTTATAGTGTAACTATGTAAATGGCTAATGGTTGATCTGCAAAATCCTAAAAGTACCCCCATACTGAAAAACATTCCTCTTCTTGTCTCTCTTGCCTGCAGATCCTCTCAATCCCTCTGATTAGACTCCATGACCACTGCTTTCTTCTTTTACAGATTTTCATCACAGATAAACGTATTGTCATTTTGATTGACTTCAACTTTAGATTCGGTCAATTGGATTAAATTGGTTTTTGGGTGGGGAATAATTTGGAGTTCGATAGTTGCCTTCAAAAGATAATCAAAACCCAGGAGAGACTAGAGGAGAAGATTGGGTTGCAGCTAGGAGAGGAGAGGCTTATTATTAGAGCGATTGAATGGAGGAGATTCATTTGGATTTGGAGATTGGACACCATTTGAAACACATAACAAAGGATTCTCTTCCTCCAATTCTCATTCACTGAAATAATCAAAGACAAAATCAAGACAACTCCATTTCTATGAAATCAAAGAAGATAACTCAATATCATTAAACTAACCCTCATTGAAAGAGAAGGGAAAGAACAGACGAAGAATATCATATATAACAGAGAAGGTGAAGGGCAAGGAGGTGACGAAATTTCAAAATATGCATTTTTTTCGGGCTCTTGCTTGCTTCTAGGTTCGGAAAAAGAAGGATAACACTCTTAAGCGGATGTGTTTTACGAAATTAAATAGTTAATGTCAGGATAATTAGTTAATCAATATAATGGACATTCTAGAAATAGGCATTTCAGTTTAAATTGTGGAGGCAAATTCTAGTGTTTGGATGTTAAAGTATTTGAGTGGGCCTAATTCCATATGGACGAAAACTCTTGGCTAAGGGGCTGTTTGGTTGTATGTTTTTACCATGTAAAAGGATGGAAAGTGTAAAAAAGTGGGTCCCAATGTTAGCTTCATCACTTTCAATTGTTTGTTTGTAGTTGTGAAAATAGTGTAAAGTGATTTCATATGCTGATGTGGCTTGTAAAGTTATTCCATAAAAAAAAGACATGATTTTAGGAGAAAGCTGACATTGAAGTCAAGAAAAAATAATAAAAAATAATTCCAACCAATATGATCATTTGAGTAGGGATCACTTTTTACACTTTCCAAACAAACAATTAAAGTTACATTTGCAAACCAAACAAGCAATTTATGATTTTAATAGAATCAAAAACAAACAAATAAAGTATAAAAGTGAAATTGATGAGATGGACAACAACTTTCCAAGTTGTGTCATAAACACACAACTTTACCAACCACAACCAAACAGCCCCTAAGAAATCTTAATGACCCATCAGTCCATGTTATTTCGAAATCCAACTTTTGTCCAGTCTCGATCAGTTCCTATCTTCCTGATTATTCTCACTCTCTCGACATTCTCTCTCTCTCTCTCTCTCTCTCTCTCGACATTCTCTCTCTCTCTCTCTCTCTCTCTCTCTCTCTCTCTCTCTCTCTAGCCCAAACCCTAACCCTAGATCAATCCAGCCCTAACCCTAACCCTAACCCTAGATCAATCCAGCCCTAACCCTAACCCTAGATCAATCCAGCCACTATCCCTCTGCCATTCTCAGTTGAAGAGATCATACTGTGGCTTAGGGTTAAGAAAAAGAAAAATTACAAGAGACAATGAACTTGGAATTGAATAATTTGAGAATCGAAATTCTAATGGCACTCAAACAATGGAATTGGAATTGAATTTCAAATTCAAAATTTTAGAATTGAATTCTAGAATTTCAAATCAATTCCTTGAATTCAAACACAACCTAATTGGATTTCAAATTTCAAATTTCAAATTCTAGAATTGAATTCTGCATTTTCAAATCAATTTCTTAAATTCAATTGCAACATAAGGGTATTTAGTCATTATGTAGCAATAGATATTATTCTAAGAGCAAAAGAGAGAATGAGGAGCATTTTTATCCATTGTTGAAGGTTTTTTTAGGAGGAGGTGTGAATTTGCAAATGTCAAGACTTAGGGAGTAAATTTGCAAAGACAAAAGATTTGGGGGTATATGCAAAAATCCGTTCTTTCTTCCTGGATTTGTTCATTTGTGTTAGCCTGTTAAAAACTATCTCTCAAGTTAAACTGACGAATATGGTAAATGTGTTCATTTGTGTTAGCCTGTTAAAAACTATCTCTTAAGTTAAATTGACGAATATGGTATTGTCTTGTTCAATGCATCAAATGAGCGTTAATGATAACTCTACAGGGTCTTTATTCTGATTTTTTTAATCATATAAGCATTATATAACTTCATCTTTAGTGCGGAAGAAACACTTGTTGCCAGGATTTCTATGTATTTCTGTCTGAAATAGTATTGTAAATACACATACGCATGAAATTAAATATCTTACTTAGAGATATACTTGTCTGGATCTTATGTAGGGATTACCACGCACTTTGACCTTCAAGTAACAGTCGGGAAGCAATCACACCGAGATGACGAAAAGCTCCGACGAATCACCCCGCGACTAACTCCAAAAATACAGAATTGAGAGAAGAAGGAAGAGGTGGCAATATTCCTATTTTATGTCACTTTTCTTTTTACAGTTAATTCTTATTTGAAGGGAGAAAATGATCTAATTCTAATCCAATTAGAATTAGTCAAATATATTATCTTCGAGATAAGATACGTTCCAATTATTTGTGTTTATCTTTATCCATCTATGACTTAATGTACTCCTATTCATACAAATGAGTGGGTGTAATCCATATAACTCCCTGAACCATTGACACCCCGAGTCAAAATCTCCTCGAGATTCTTTTTCCTTTTCAATATTACATCCATTCATTGTTAGTACGACGTGGGCCGTTGAGAACCTGCAAGCGGGTTAGCGTTGCAGCCAGATCCGTTAGAACCAACACAAGAATCATAAAATACACAATAAACACATAAGTATGCAGTATCTTGTACCCATATTTGATCCACCATGTCTATCCAAGTGCCTCTGGTCCTTCCAAAAAGCGCACATGAATATTATGGTCTACCATTGATTCAAGCACTCTTAAATCCTGCCCTTGACATAAATAAGAGTTGTCCATGTTATACAATTAGGAGACATGTCAATCGATCTTCTTCTAACCATGAATAGTTGAGCATGTTAATCACCAACTTTTCTGATACTACCTCATATGTGAGGTATTGTCTCATCGTAGTAGAAAATAGCAGCAAAAGTAGTAGCACTCATAACTACCTTCCCAGGTAGCCCAATGTCTCTAAGAGTATAGTGACTGCCCTCTATTATGAGTGATCGTCCATAAGGGCTCACACAATGAGGGAGCATGGATCCAAACCTCCTTATTTTTAGTCGACGCACACGTCGTATGACTACATGCTATGGTATTGCTTCTCTCTCCCTGAGAGCATATATCATCAAATGAATGTTGTATAGACCCAAATCCCATTACCTCGTAATGAACTTGTCTAGACGTACCACCCCGCGATATGCTTGGGATCTCCTGACAAGACTGAACCTGGTGCGCCAAGTCAGACCCCTAGTCTGGCTAATAGCGAAAAGGTAAAGTGGATGTGAGGTTTCTATTTCAGTCGCTTCAATGTATAAGTATACAACAACATCATCCTGACTTAGTCAGGGAGACCAATAGACCACTCCCACTATTGTCATACCCAGCAATGCAATAATGATGCCATTGCTCCAAACCAAATAACATTCGACACTCAGTCTCATCTTCGGCACCTGCTACAGCTTGATAATGGATCTTTCTTGCTGATGTAACTTTTAAATGTTGCACCTAGTGCCCTTTATATACTCTATACACATTACATACAAATATACTCCATGCCAAAATAATCAAACAATAATAAGACATAAGAAAATCCTAGACATGCATAAATATAGATGAGAAAATATCTATAAAAAATGTCTCATTAAGCTTCCATCGTCATATTCCTACATCCCTAGATTCCGGGGCGGTTGAAGCTCTTGGATAGCTCGCACCTTGCCTGGATCGATACGAATTTCCTTTATCGTGACCACGAACCCAAGGAATTTACCGCTGGACATCCCTAAGAATGATTTCGTGGGATTCATCTTGAGTTGATGAGATCGCATGACTTCGAACATCACCTTCAGGTCTTGAAGATGGTCGTCTTTGCTACGACTCTTCACGATTAGATCATCCACGTAATACTCGACGGTCTTTCGTAGGTGATCTCGAAAGATCGTGCTTATGGCGTGTTGATACGTTGCGTCGGCGTTCTTGAGTCCGTAGGGCATGACCGTGTAGCAATACACCCCCATTGGAGTTCTGAACGAAGTGTGTTTCTCATCGTCAGGGTGCATCTTAATCTGATTGTACCTTGAGAACCCATCCATAAAGGACATTCTCTCAAACCCGCACATGTTATCAATGATGACATCCGTGATGGTTAGAGGAAATTCGTCTTTCGGGCAGGCGTCATTGAGGTTTTTGAAGTCTATGCAGATGCGGATCTTACCGTTCTTCTTCAGGACTAGAACAATATTAGCTACCCAGTCAGGATGTTGTTCCTCTCTGATAAAACTGGATTCGATCAGCTTCTTGACTTTAGACTCGATTGCCTCCATGATTTGTGGACAAAACCGCCTCTGCTGTTACTTGACTGGTTTGGTGTCCGAACTAATGTTAAGGCGATGCATGGCGATCTGTGGATCGAGGCCATGCATGACCTCATAATTCCACGTGAAGATGTCGATGTATTTCCGTATGAGGGCAATGAGGTCTTCCTCCTCTTGGGGAGGTGAGCTACCACTAATAAATATGGGCTTGGGGTTGGCCTCGTCGTCCATGTTTACCTAGAGGATCTCATCCTCAGTGGGCCGCTCACGCTGCTCGAAACGACTGCTCCGCTGAGCATTAACGTGGCAGGCCCATGTCTCGTCATAAAGTGGGACCTGGCCGTCCTCTGCATCTCAGCAGGATCAGCCATAGTCATGTTGGTCGTGAGGCCTTTGAACCAGTCGCCTATGCTAACGTCCGAGTCCCATGCAGAGGATTTTGACGATCGCTCGTCCGAGCAGGCACCGTCAGAATCCCCACCGAAATTGCATAGCAGTTCTGATGAGGAGGAGGCATAGCCTAAACCTCTTCAAGTCTTGTGGAAGTAGTTCGAGGGCTTTCCCTTAGGCACGTAGGTGGGTCGGATGACCGTCTTCCATCCTCGGCCGTAGTTCAATCCTTCTTGATGGGTAAAGTCGTAACCCATGTCGCTCATCATGTGTTTCGCAATTTGACTGTATTGCGAGAACTGAGGCGCAGGTTCCTCCTCTTCGGACTCGTCACATAACGTGCGTAAGGGGCGATCGATTCGTCCAAAGATGATATCTTTCTGATATTTACGCCGGGTCGGTACCATAAATACTGCCCGTGAAGACTCGATCGCTTGCCCTTTCGTGACGTATGACGAGTAGACGGGGAGGTGTAAGGAAAAGTCCTTGTACAGTCCTGCGATCGAATCACCGGGCTTGTCATTCTCGAATGTCGGGTGAGACGACAAGTAAGCAAAATTAGACTTTTCATTTAAGATGATCTCCTCCGCCTGAACGGTGTCGGTTACATCGTGGCCTCCGTAACCGATTACAATGGATTCAAAATTGTTCAGGATAAGGCCATAGCCGTATTAGGGCTCTCTATCTGCTTCGTTGCCGCTCTCGAGCTCCTCGATCGGCGGTTCATCGGGATCTCAGTATAGCAAAGAGTCTGTGAAGTAGTTCTCGACACCCTTGAAGGGTTGTCTGTCGGCTACTACTATTTGGACTCGATCGTAGTCATCCACATACTTCAGGCACTGGTGTAATATGGACGGGACTATCCGGTTGTTGTGGATCCATGGTCGTCCCAAGAGCATGTTGTAGGATGGCTCGGTGTCGATGACATAGCAAGTTACCTCCATCTTCATATTGCTTATTCGGCACTTCAGACGGATCTTGTCGAGCGGCCGGGTTCCTGTGGCATTAAAGCCAAAGATAGTCATGGTAGTTGTGGATAGACGCTTCAGGGGCACCCCTAGATGCTTGATCAGTTTTAGGGGTACGATGCTTAGTGCGGACCTTGGGTCGACCTGAATTCTATCCACTTTCGATGAGCCGACATACCCTGTGAAGTACAGGGGTCGATCATGAGAGGTGCTCTTGATGAGCATGTCCTCAAGAGTGAACGTGATGCAAGGGACCCGTCTTTCGGCGACTTGGCAGCACTACGTACATTTGCCTTCTGCGTCTTCTTCCCTCAAGAAGTGGGTAGCGAAGACCTCCGAGTTGGCCAAGGCTTCTTGCAGGGCTTCTCGGGTAGGTTTGGAAAACCAAAGATGGTCATACATGGTAATCCGTGTGAGGATGCTCTTTAGCTGCGCGAGCACGTTGAATTAGAAAGGCTGATTGCTCGAGCTCGGCCTATCATGGTTCGGAGGAGCTGTTGCAGTAGGTCTCGTGAGAGGTCCTATCGAGTCTCCCTCCCTCACGGGATACTCCCTGGTGAATTCCTTCCCCGTTCTAGTAGTGAGGGTGGCAACTTCTTCATCGGAGTCGGTGAGAGCAGACGCTGCAGTCTGGTCCCCATCCAGAATAGCGGATATGGCGTTGCAAGGTCTCCCTTTGGTCTTGCTCGAGGGCTTCGACGTCCACTGCTCATCGTTGAGGAGGTCTGGATGGACCCACATCACCTGACCTGATGGCAAAGTTTAGGGTACTAAACCTCTCCCTCGTTGATCGTGAGTGTTGTCGTTAGTGATTTTCAGGACTGCCTTCAAGATAGGAATTACTCCTGCCGGGACCTGTACCTCTGGAAGACCCGTTCCAAAGCTCAGGGTGACAACATTCATGGTCACCTGCTTTTGTACCTTCTCATTTTTAGGACCCCCACATCGTAGAGGGCCTGAAGCTTGTCCTTGAGGATATAGCATTTAGACGTGTGATGGCCGAGGAATCTATGATACGCACAGTAACTCGGGTCACTCGTCTTGTTCGCCTCCTCAGGCTTTGTGACTTTCGGCAGCTTGATCCGATTACTCTTGAGGAGGGTGTCGAATGTCGCCACCACTTGGTCCTCCTTGAAGTCATACTGCCTTGGAGGGTGTTGCTCAAACTGTCTGGGCTTCGGCCTTTGGGCCGTCTTGGGCGCCGGGGTGGAATCAACGGCTATGATCTCCTGTCCTCTTATTCGAGGAGGATTCTTTGGCATGGTTGGCTCCACGGCTCCCTTCTTGGGGTGAGGCTCTTCCGCCTCTAGCTTTTTGATCATATTCTCTACCTGCTCACCCTGGCGAACAAGCTTCTTCCATGTCCAGGTTTCTACCGCGCCAACCTTGGAAAGGATGTGGATCGAGAGATTGTTGCAGCACATCTCAATCAACATAGACTCAGAAACTTGGTCCTGACAATGAACCGATCGGTTCGTGAACCTCTTTATGAAATCGTTGACCGACTTCGACTTCCGTTGCTTTTCGGCGAGTAGGGTGGCCATCGATACTTCGGTGTCGTCGTCGAAGAAGCGAGCCAAGAAAAGCCTTTCTACGTCGGCCCATGATGTGATGGAGCTAGGTTCCAATTTGAGGAACCATTCAAACGCTACCCCCTTGAGGGTGCCTATGAACAAACGGGTGACGATGGCGTCGTTTCCAGTGAGGAACCCGGTCTGCGCCATGAAGTAATAAATGTGCCGGAAGGGTGAACCCTTACCGTCGAACTGCACTAAGCTGATTGGCTTGAGCTTATCGGGTATGGTACTGTGTCCCACTCAACAGGATAGGGTCGGACCACCCCAGCTTATTCATGTTCTGTTGGAGTTTCAAAGCGTTAAATTGGCTCTGGAACTCATCGAACCTCCTGTCACGGGTGCTACCCCCAGTGTGCGTCGTTCCTAGGGATGTCTTGGAGGAGTAATCGGATTGCGGATCGACATTATCTTCCGCTTCCGTTGTTGGATGAGGAGGGAGTTCCCACTCTTTACTCCCTGTCGCCTGTTGTAAGGTGCGCGAGGCTTTATTCTTCTTCTTCTTCTTCTTGTTTAGAAGTTGCTCTAGCATCTCCTTCAAAGAGTTGATGGTCACTTGTTGTTCTTCAAACTTCTTAGCGACCGTTCGATCATCAGTGGTGTCCGCCATGTGTACTCTTGCCAGTGCATCCCGACTTATGTGTGAGGTTTCGGACGTGGCTGTTGCTAAGCAGGCTTCGTCTTCAACACCAGCAGGGGCGCTAAGGCTGAATAATCAAACCTAATACTCGCCCCCGTGCAACTACAGGTACGCTAGAATATAC
This sequence comes from Asparagus kiusianus, assembly GCA_022839385.1. Classification (NCBI taxonomy): domain Eukaryota; kingdom Viridiplantae; phylum Streptophyta; class Magnoliopsida; order Asparagales; family Asparagaceae; genus Asparagus; species Asparagus kiusianus. The sequence goes on along the minus strand of BQKN01060851.1, from coordinate 19,991 downwards.
CGCCTTGTTCGCATCGAACAAGCAGATGATTAGACCCTAGGAAGGAGTCCGAATCTAGAGAACCAGAAAGTACGGCCTTACCCTTGTTCGTCATTTTGATTGTAGTGGATGGGAGCTCCAAATCGTCGGCGGCGAGTCTCTTCCGACGGCGGTGCCTTCGTCGATAGGGCCTCGGTTCGGAGGGCCGTTAAGTGAACCTTTCGAACACTGAGGGCCTCGCTGTTCCCACACACTGGCAGTTGGTAAGCACTGCTTGAATGAGTCTCTCGTAGTGACATAGGGGACTCACCTCTTGCATGGTATGTTTGCGAGTCAAGTAACTTTGGAGATCCTCCATGGACGATTGGTGATAACCCCTAGGGCTAGATGGTTCAGCTAGGTGACTGCACGATAGGGGTTTAGTTGAACTCCCTTGTGCACACCGGGCAGGATGGTTCAGTGCTGGAGATGAGCGTATTCGCCTCGACAGGTGAGTTGCCGTGCTCGGGCGAGGTTGCGCCTGTTGGCAAACTTTGACCACTCGCTCGTGTGGGTGAGTTTGGGAAGTTTTGCCCCCTGCTTTACCTTTATTATGAAGGCTTGTTCGGCTACATCGTCCGTCCGTCGAGCGGACTTGAGGTGGCTCGCTTGATGTTGGCGGTCCAGTTGCTTAAGCAGATCCGCCTGACCTAGACGGTTGGCTCATTTCGGGGATGTGACCCAAGAACCGGAGTCCGCCTGTCTTGGCGGGCCCACCTGGAGCATTGGTCTCGTTGGAGCGGGGGATGTTGTGGTTAGGGCAAACCTCGCTTGAACACGGGAGTTCATCCGGTTTGGTCACTTCTTCCGCTTTGGAAGGACTGAGCCTTCATCTCACGTTTTTCAAGCCCGATAGTAATTCAGGCCGTCATACGAGGCAAAGACCTGGGCCTCCTGCTGGGCGAGGAGCTTTCGTCGCCGCTGCCAAGCTCTTCTTGAAAGAGGAGCATCTGAGCAGACCCCGATGGCATGGTCCTCGTCGAGGTGAACCTCAGTATCCTCTCGAGCGGAGGTTTGTGAGGGTCGTTTGGCGACCAACTTGGCGGTGTTTTGCCCAGTGTCTCCGGCCTTCGGCTTGGCCTTGATCGATCTTGGGGGAGATTGACCCCCTGCTATGACTCGGATGGTGTCCTCGAGCGCGGGGGCTTTGACCGTTTGAGGACGTCCTCTACACACGACTCGGTGATGCTTGCAAGATGCATCACCTCCAGAGGAGGAGGACAAGTACTCTTCGTACTTGGCCTGGTCGAACTCGATTTCTAGGGACTCCACAGTCGTCCCGACAAGAACCTTGTCAAATTGCGCTACCACCATTTCAGTTAAAGAAACAGCTTCTCCCACTGTGGTCGCCATCTTCTATAGGTGTAAATTTTGATCTCTCAAAATAGGGGTTTCGTTTGTATTTATAAGAATAGCTTATTACAAACTAATAAATCAAAGTTACAATAGAAGCGGAGGGAATGCCCTACTTGTTTAACGTAGTGCCTTTGGTAGCGATGGGATGCCTCGCCCAGTTCTCGCACTGGGTCTGCTTCCCTTGGATGATTCGACCAAGGTTACTAGAGAGCTTCAGTGCATAGTAGAAGCTCGTGTTGATCGAGATCGAGTTCCCAAGCTTAATGACTATCAGGGCTGAAAGCTAGAAGAGGATGCTACAATGCAAAGGTCATGCAAAGAGCCTGTCGTCAACCCCGTCGAGAGTTGAGAGCCGTGGTTCAGCTAACTGATCACTTAACTATGAGAGCTAACCGAGCTGCTGAACCCCTTCTCCGTGGCCAGAAGAAACTCTTAAATAGAGGAGCTACGGCGTGGCCACTCCTTGAATCATGGGATATGACTGTTCGCGGGAAAATCTGTTGCTTTCTTCATTATTGATTCCATTGTCATCTTAAAATAACAACTTTTTGTGTTACAAAGATCCGGTCTTTTTTATAAGAGCCGGTTACAATGAAAATCAAAATACAAATAAAGAAAAATTACAACTTGTTTCCTTCTTTGTCGAACGAATCGCGAGCTCCTGTTTT
>BQKN01060851.1:0-17939 GCA_022839385.1 Asparagus kiusianus | reverse complement strand
CATTCATTGATCGCGTGCAATTCGTTAGCTTCGTTGCCTCGTTAGTTTGCTTCGTCGCGTATCGTTTGGCTTCGGTGTTTGCAGGCTAACGGTCGTGCTTGGATACGTCGCCCGATGGTCCATTTGTCGAATTGGCATCGTCGAGCTGTGCTAAGGGACCCGTAGGCAATTTTATATGCCTACAATGACCATGTACTATTGGGAGATACCATACTTCTCACTGGTACTGTAAACGGCCGTTTGAGGGGCTCGGAGCATTGTACTTTCCCCCTTTACGTTGTGGGAAATAGGAAGGCTCATCCCTATACATGGTATAGTGGCTGCTAAGTACTTTGGCGAGTTTGGCGAGTTTGGCATTTGTTGACGAATTCAGCTCTTGACTCGTACAGGCGAGGCAAGCTTTATGCAGGCGGTCTTGGTGACTGCATGGATTTGGCCAGTCACTCGTACTGTGAGCGGCTACTTAATGGGCTTGGAGTACCGTGCACCTTCCCTTCACGTCGTGGGAAATGGGAAGTCCCATCCCTGTATGTGGAGTAGCAGCCGCCAAGTACCCTAGCGAGTTTGGCGAGTTTGCCGTTTGTAGGCGAATTTAGCTCTTGACTCGTACTATGAGCGGCTACTTTATGGGCTCGGAGTACCGTGCTCCTTCCCTTCACATCATGGGAAGTGGGAAGGCCCCTCCCTGTACATGGTATAGCAGCTGCTAAGTACTCCGGTGAGTTTGGCGAGTTTGCCATTTATAGGCGAGTTCGACTCTTGGCTCGTGCAGGCGAACCAAGTAAGTAGGTGGATTTCAGTCGCTTGGATGATGTCGGCTCGTGTGGACCACTTATGCAGGCGAATCCGTGGTTGCCAAATGTAGGCGAATTTGGTGGTTGCATGGTCTTGGCTCATGCTGGCGAGTCAAGTACGTGCGTGAGCCCTATTTTTAGTTTGTGCGGGCAATTTGAATACGCAGACGGATTTCACGTTTGTCGGCTAAGGTAATTTTTACCGTGTACATACACATTAGAGCATACATTAGACTATCAACCACACTTCTGCAAGGAATGGTTAGCATTTGTTTCCTTTTTGCTTCAGTCTTGGGACATTACTCTATGTACATAGAGTATGACTCTTACCAATTAGAGATGCAATGAGTTTACAACCTTTCATGCCAAACTATTCTAAGATCCTCCTTATGTAAGTCTCCTGAGATAAACCTAAGGTCCTCTTAGAATGGTCCTTCAGAATCTTAATTCCAAGGACAAATCTAGCATCACCAATGTCCTTCATCTCAAAAGTGGAGGACAACTAACTCCTAGTGGTATTAATTGATTCCATACTATTCTTGACCAACAATATGTCATCAACATATAACGGTAGGATCTCAAACATACTATCAGCTCGTCATAGATAGACACAACTATCTTGATAGATCATAACCCAATATGATTTTATGGAACTAAAAATACCACACCCTGCAAGGCTGTTTCAATCTATGGATAGATCTCTTAAACTTGCACACCTTGTGCTCAATACCTTTGGCAATGAAACTAGTAGGCTAATCTATATGGATCTCCATTTCTAGTCTCCATAAAGAAAAACTGTCTTGACGTCCATCTGGACTAGTTCAAGATCCATCTTCGTGACAAGAACTAATATCATGCTAATAGAGCCGATTCTCACCATTGGAGAAAATGTCTCCTCATAGTCCACCCACGCTTTTGGGCATTTCATTTCGCCACAAAGCGTGACTTGCGCTGCTCGATTGTCCCATCCTCCTTTCGCTTAATCTTGCCACTTATTCTAAACGGTTTTTGCATTCGGCTAGAAGATCTACCAACTCCTAGACTTGGTTCTTCCTTATAAACTTAAGCTCCCCATCCATCGCTACCTTCCACTCTGTAGCTGCAAATCCAGAAATAGCACCTCAAAAGATTTGGGTGTAAAACCCCATAAATTTTGAAAGAATAGTGTAATTTATATATTAATAAATGAGCATTAATCATGATAAATATCAATTATAGATGAATGATTATGCTAACAGTTTATTTGAGATCAATTAAGAGTATATATGAGAGTATAAAAAGGTTAAACATGCACAAAACGAGTAAAACATGCACAAAGAAGAAATTTAGAAATTATGATAAGTTAAGAGTATATATGCATTACATACCGATGAAGTTTGAATCTAGAAAAGTTCAAAAAATAAAAGTTGTAGGACTCTTCAATATCTTTCTAATGCATCTTAAATCACCTCATTCTGAGGTCAGACGAAAAAGTTACAGCTAAAATAACAAAGCCTATTTTCCTAGTCTGACTGGGTTTCCTATTTCGGGTTTTGACTATTTTGATTCGGGTTTACAACTATATATATACATGTTTACACATGAAAAACACATATTTTCATCAGCTTTTCAAACTCTAGCAGCCCCTCTCCTTCTCTTTCAAATCCTAGCTCTAAATTTGTGATTTCGGGGAAATCTTGTGAGGCGAGAAGCTAGGAGAAGGTGAGATTTGCGGCTTTTGGCTTTTGGCAAGAGAATGTCGCAAGGCACCAGCAAGAGGCCAGCAGGGCAGAGGCAAGAGACAGTAGCCGCAGGGCTGTAGGTATGACCAACAGCTAAAATTTGAGTCACCACCATTGACTTCAAGGATTGAGGATCAGATGCATGTTATTCAGGAGTTACCTCAAAATCAGATAGTTTCATATACTACAGAGACTTTAGCGTAGCAGACCATAGCATTGGGTCAAGTTTTTACAATGTACCAAGTGATCATGATGCGAACAGAACCGTAATAGAAGGTATGTTCTTGGAGAACTCCTTCCCAACTCGTATCATTTTGGTATAGGAGCTTCACATTCCTTTTTATCTACTTATGTTATCATGGATAGTCTTCAGTTAATTACACATTCCCTAGATTCCTTTGTTAGTTTCTACTCCTTAGGGAGAGGCATCCTTCTTAGAGAGTATTTGTAGGAGATGCATTATCATATTAGATGAGTCTAAGTTCATAGTCCATTTGTTCATTTTATGTATATCCGAGCTCGATGTGATTCTTGGTATGGATTGATTATCTTACTACCACGTTAGTATAGACTATTTTACGAAGATAGTCAGTTTGGGTGTATTCGATAAGTTTGAATAGAAGTACCAACCTCATAGGGTAACCAGAATGCGGAGTCATTTGTGGCATATGTTGAGGAGGTGATAATGCATGATCGGGTTGCAGATTTGAGTGAGGCCGGAGTCGTCTTAGAGTATCAGGATGTCTTTCAAGACATACCTAGATTACCTCCAGTGAGAGAGGTTGAGTTTTGCATCGAGACGCAGCTAGGCACAGCACCGATATACCAGACACCTTATCGTATGGTACCTAGCACCTGTTAAGATGAGGGAGGTACATATTCAGTTGGATAAATTTTTATCTCAAGGTTTTATTCACCAGAGTTATTTTCCGTGGAGAACACCGGTCCTCTTTGTGGAGAAGAAGGACGGTAGTATGTGTTTATGAATAGATTATTGTGAGTTGAATAAGGTCACCATCCGGAACAGGTATCTACTACCGAGGATTATCAGTGTTTCTCATAGATTAATCTTCATTTTAGTTATCATCAGTTGCGGATCTAGGAGATGGATATTCCCAAGACTCTTATAGGTCTTTCAAGTTTCTTGTCATGCTATTTGGGCTGACCAAGGCACCCGCAGTATTCATGGATTTGATGCGCTGGGTTTTTTTCATCCATACTTAGACCAGTCTATGATTGTGTTTATCGATGACATCCTCATCTACTCACGATTGAAGGACGAGCATGAGCAACATCTACAATTGACGGTGCAGACTTTACAGCAGCACCAGTTATATGTTAAGTTCAGTAAGTGCAAGTTTTGGCTATCTGAAGTCAGATTTTTAGGCCATGTTATCAATAAGGAGGGCATTGCTGGAGATCCATCTAAGGTAGAGACAATACTTGATTAGGAGCTGCCGAAGATCGTTATAGAGATTCATAGCTTCTTAGGTCTGGCTGGCTATTACAGAAAATTCATCCAAGACTTCTCTAAGAGTGCTACCCCACTACCACACCTTACGAAGAAGGGTGTACAGTTTGTTTGGGAACCGGAATGCCATAAGACATTTGAGACTTTGATGACTAAGTTAACTACAGTGCCGATGTTGATTATCCTAAGCATTGATAAGACTTTTGTCGTCTACACAGTTGCATCGAGAAAGTGTTTTCATGCAGACCCAGAGAGTAGTAGCTTACATTTCGAGACAATTGAGGACAAATGAGTGTTTAGGTGGAAAGTTGGTTTATTCGTGGAGCTCATTACAACTTTAGTCGTTACAATAAATTAAAAAAAAGTTAGTCTTTTTATAAGACCTTTCTTACACAAATAAAACAAAAGATTACAATTTTCTTAAAACACACGTAATGGACGTTTATCACCCGCTACTTGCAAGGAAACTTGGCATGTGCAGAGGTTTATCCGTGGACCACCGACTGATCAGATCTAATGTAGATTTTTTCCCTCGTAAAGGAGACAAGAAACTAAAGTAACTATCTCGGCAAAGCGAGATAATCACTCTTCTCAAGAATCACAGCTAGGTACGATCTCAAAGAAATGGATGAATGGATACAGATCTCTCGAACTCTTCCTCATTATGCTGAATAGTTCGTCTAGATCTCTTTCTCCTCTTTGAAATTCGTGCTCTTCACTCTTTAGTTCGACAGGGCTTCATCGAGGATCGAGAATTCCAAATCTGTGTGAATAAAGGCCCTAGGGCTATTTTTATAGGCTTTAGAAGCTCGATTTTAGATAAGAATTATTGATTCCCTCTTATCTTTAGTTATAACCACTTAACCACGTTCTAAGATGGCTTCAAATTAGTTGGAGAGGCTTTGGATCATGATCTAACAGAATCGGGGCATTTAACAGTGAAAAACCAAAAAAACAACGTTTTCGGGGCCTAAAACACTCTTCGCGTCTTGGCCACGGCTAGCCGAGACTCAAAGTGTGTCTGAGCTAGCTGAGACGCAGTTCGTGTCTCGGCTGGCTGAGACACTTGTTGAGTCTCGGTTTTTGACCGAGGAGCTGTTTTGCATGCCTTGACTGTTTTCGCTGTAATTTTCCCGTCCGATCTTATAATGATACGATTCAAAGTGCATTGAAAAGCTAAAGAAGAGATCTACAACATCCTATAGGTGAATCATATGTGGAGTAGATAATACACGAGTGGTGCTTCTCCTTTCGTGAGTGAGATGTAACTCCTAATCAGATCGTCTCTTTGTTATTCTGCTGTCCCGTTGATTCGTAAATTTTGTCAACTTGCTTTATACACTTTGTAGGCATCAAAAATTGCCGATAGGTCCCCGCAAGCAGATCAGTATTAACGAGCGATGATGAACGTCACTACCCGGTTCACAAGAGTTCCATTGATGTCGGTGAGCGCCTGAAGTGAACCGACGGACTACGTGAGCCGACAGAATATCAGAATAACGGGGATATGGACTGACCGAGAATCCCACAACCTCTGCAAACGGACCAACGCCCATCGTGTCCCATTCGCCCCACTGATAATCCAACCATCGGGATCTACAGAGCTCTTCGTCAGAATTCTAACGCATCCGAAATCAATCAAATCCAAGTTCGGACGAAAAGTCAACGGTGGAACAACGGTGGATGGTCTCGGACTGAACCGAGGCACCCGACGATGTCCCGGCTAGGACGAAACACCCGAGGGGGTCTTGGCAAAACCAAGACACCCTAGGGGTGTCTCCAAGCTGTTTCAACGCCGAAATGCTTTTTGAGGGGTGTCTCAAGGTGTTTTACACGCCAAAATGCTTTTTGGAGGTGTCTCAAGGCGTTTTACACGCCGAAATGCTTTTTGGAGGTGTCTCAAGGCGTTTTACACGCCGAAATGCTTTTTGGGGGTGTCTCAAGGCGTTTTACACGCCGAAATGCTTTTTGGGCAGCCCCTAGGGCCTCCTCTTGGCCTATAAATAGACCCCTTAGGTCCTCATTCAAAGGGGCTCTTGGTTGATTGCTTGGCTGGATTTTTGGGAGAGCAAGGCTAGAGCTTGGAGCAAATTTCAGATCTTGGGCTTTATCCTTGAGATCTGAAATTTGCAAGAGGAGCGGCGAAGCCCTGCCGGAGCGAGGAGTGAGAGTACTTCATAAACCCTTCATTCACCCCCTTTTCTTTTCCTTAGTGTTGCTCCTTGGCGGTGACACTAAGAAGAGCTAGTGTCTCGTTTTAGACGAGATATACGCTTTAAAAGTTTTAGATCTCACGCGGATCGACGAAGTTCTGTTTCTATATCCTTTCACGGATAGACGAAACTCTGCCGGATTCTTCCGGAAAGGATCTGATCGACCGGTGGTCTACGGATATCAACATCCCCGTCACAGGCTAAAGACCCACGCAAACGAGACCGCACCAAAACGGGATCTCGTGTTTATTTTTGATAAAGTTGTAATCTTTGTTTCGTTGCACAAGTAGATCTTATAAAAAGATCAACTTTTCATTTGATTTTGTTGTAACGTTTGAAGTTGTAACAGATCTCAAAGCAATGAAAACAGCAACTTTTCCCGAAAACAAGCTGGCGACCACAGTGGGAGCCGCCGATCTCGCCGCCGAGATCGTCGTGACGCAACCGGCATTCAAGATCCGGGTGAATGAAGAGATCGAATACGAGTTCGATCAGTAGAAGTTCGAAGAGTACCTCTCTTCCTCCTCCTCCAGATCCGCCTCTCCAAGCAGGCGTGGGAAGAACCCATCTCCCAAAAGGGCTCGCGGGATCTCCAGCTCCAAGATCCAAGATCCCGCCGCCGCTGCCGCTACGCCCGTACCACGCAACGTCCCCGCGTCGTTCAGTGTGGTTAAGGCTGTAGATCCGGCTCTCCTTCCCACCACAAAGGCGATTGATGATGCAACTCCAGCTCCATCAAAGAGGGTTCGCCAAAGACGGCGTCAACGCCTCACCCTACAACAAGCCAAAGCTGCTGAATCGTTGGATGGGATCCGCTACAATGAGGATCTAAAGTCCAGGTACCGCCGAGAACAACAACAGCAAACAACCAACCTCCACTCCAAAACAGAAGCAAGTGAGTGGATCCGCGTCAAGAGGAACCGCTCCACGCTCGAGGAGCGAATCAAAAAGCGCCGCGCCTTGCTTGCGCATGCCCGAGCCCTGTTGCAAAAGGCGGAGGGAATGTAGAAAGAAGAGGTGGTCAAGAGCCCGTCTACAAGCAAGTGGGTTTGGTTGCCAAAGCCAAAACCAGCACCTCAAACACAAGAAGGTGGAGTTGCTGCCCGAGTTCCTTCAAAACTAGATCCGGCGCCTTCAACGAAGCTAGGTAAAAAAGGGGATCCTTCAAAACCCAGGGTTCCTTTGAAAGGTCACCTCGGTCCCTTACCGGAGAATCGAGGTAGAGTACCTGTCAAGGAAAGACTGGGACCGTTGAAAGGTCCCCAAGTGAGGAATCAAACTGGGGGTCGTATCAATCCCCCCAAGAAAGATGATAAAGGGAAAGCCCCTATAACCGACCGCATTGGGTTGCGGGTCGAAACACAAGAGCCCATTTAGTTTCTACGCTCACAAAAGCATAAACTTGAACGGGCCACTTTTGAAAAAGGTAACAAAGCATCCCATCCCCAAAGGAAAGCACACTCATCTGATGATGAAGGTGTTCTCCCGGGAAACACATGCCAACACTCTGTAGGTTGCTCCAGCTACCAAACTGATGAGTTGTACTACAGAGCTGGGGGTATGAAAAAGTCCCAAAAGAGATATGTGCTGGACATGAAGTCTCGCTGCCCGTGCGCTAATATAATCAAAGCGGTGCTGTCAGAATGCTGCTGTGCTCAGATCCTAAGGAGAGTCTCGGTGTTCGAAAGAATTTCCACACCGAAACGCTTCCATAAGAAGAAATTCATCCGCCAAGAAGATGAATATCCAAGAGTGTCGGTTAACATGACCGGCAGAGGGGGATCAACACAATACTTCGGCATAGATCAGCTTGCCAAGGTATCCCGATGCATGACGCGGTTGCCACCAGGAACCAGGGGCCAGAAGAATTACCGAAGGATACAAAAGGGCCTTTCTTTAGAAGAAGAGGTCTCAGATGCTGATTCAGATTCTTGCTCTGCTGTAGCATCCGATGACACAGCATCAAGCGTGGGACAACCCTATGAGTCGTTAATGATCAACACCGAGCAAATAGCCAAAATCATCGAGGATGCTCTAGCCAAACAGAAAGAAGCATTCAAAATCGAAATGGAAGTGGCTATGCAGGAGATGAGACAAATGCACGACCAACAAATCCGAGCTTTGTCAAATCAACTAGTTGAATCCAGCCGTCGTACCCAGAACGTCGTAATTGATAGCGATCCTGAAGTGGATGAAATTGTCATGGCCGACGCACCGCCCAAAAATACTAGGGGTGGTCCTCCCAAAGATAACAATGCTGGGGGTGGCCCCGTTATTCCTCTCGAAAGTTGCTCAAAACAGGATGCAGATGAGGACGAAAAAATGAAGGATCTCGAGAGCAAAATCAACGCTTTGATGACTGCTCAAGAGGTAAAGAAGACCGGCATTCCATGTCCTTATCCGAAAGAGTGGGATTCGGTGCCATATCCAGCGAAGTTCAACCTGGTCAATTTCACGCCATTTGACGGGAGGGGTGCGCCCACTCAGCATCTAATCTACTTCAAGTCCCACTTGGGCACGATCTCCGGCAATGAAGCCTTGATGGTTCGGTCATTCGTCGGCACCCTTCGCGGGCCTGCCTTCGATTGGTATCGACGTCTTAAATTTGGAAGCATCAACAGCTGGGAGGACTTGGAGAGCATGTTTCTCACTCATTTCTTCGATGATGATGACGAAGTGTCGGTCAGGACACTCTTCGATGAGAAGCAAAGAAACGGAGAGTCGGTGGACACCTTCATCAAACGCTTCCGCAATCAGGCAATGAACTGCAAAGATCCCATCACGGAGGAATTCATCTTGCAGACTTGTCACAACAATTTGTCCATTAACATCCTGGATGTTATGGGAGTAGAGCCGCTCAAGACATGGAAGGATTTGAAGGCCTAAGGAGAGCAAGCGGAGCGATTCCTCAAAAGGAAGAAGGCCGAGAGGAGCCAACCGATGGCTAATTCTCCAAACTCGAACTTCGCCTCTCGTGATGGGGGCGAAGTACCTGCAGCGGCTGCTAATCAAACGTCACAACAGCAATCTCGGAGGCAACAAAAGACTTCGGATCAGAGGCCTCAAAAAGAGTACTCTTTCAAGGACGAAGATGTTCCAGCCATCTTCAAGTCCCTCCTGGACAATAACAAAATCAAGCTCCCACCGATCACAAATCAAGAGGAAGCTGACAATGTTACGGATCCGAAGTACTGTGCATACCATAGGAGGATCCTTCACCCAACCAAGGCGTGCTTTACACTCAAGAATAGCATCCAAACCTTGGTTGAAGCCGGCGTCATAATGCTAGGGTGAGCCGGTTAAGAACGGCATAACTCCGACCGGTATAAGAGTATAAACTGCTTCCGCAACTCCAACGAGTACACGAGTATAAACTGTTTCTCAATCCTCCGACCGGTATAAGAGGTTAAACTGCTCCCTGATACTCCAATAGGTATATGAGTCTAAACTATTTCTTTTATTCCACGGGAAGTTCCTGGAGAGTGCCATGCGTGGTATTCTTAAGGATAACCCGATCATACAACCAGATGCAATGATAAGCCCAGTTTCGCGAAGAAGCTGGGGGTGGATTATTGATGTACCGGGAAGTTCCCGGAAGGATACCGCATTGGGATATTCTTAGGGATAACCCGGTCGCTGTAAGAGAGATGAACAAGAAATCCACATTCGAATTCCGAATGTTCTTGTTTGTCAAACTCTAACTCTCACAAGCACTCTTTTGCTGAGATGAGATCTAATCATTCTATGGATTAATCTTTCCTCACAAAACTTTCATTGGTGTTTGACGATTCACAGTCTCCACCACACAATTTCCACTTGGTCAAACCTATAAAACTTAGGACCAAAGCCAAATTCTCCTCTCGATTCCTCCAATGAACGAGAGGTCCACAAATCGAGCGATCAAACCTTTTTACGGTTATGATCATTCTCAAACTTTCCACTTGGTCAAACATATAAAAGTTAGGACCAAAACCAAATTCCCCTCTCGATTCCTCCCATGAACGAGAGGTCCACTTTCAATCCGGACAACCAAACCTATAAAAGGTAGGGTTGTTCCCCACTCTCACTTAGTCAAGCTTACCCTAGCCAAGACTGAGACCGAGTCACCACTTTTCGATGAACGAAAAGTTGCTTTTGCTCCTTTTTCCACCAAACCTATAAAAGTTAGGGTAGAAATCGGGCTTCTTCGGATTCAAATATCCAAACCTATAAAAGGTACGGTCGTTTGAACCTCTCGGATCCTGGGGGTGGAGATCCCACCTCGAGTTTTCTTTCCTGCTGAAGATAGAATATAAAATTCTCCCTCTTCAGATTCAAATGACCAAGCCTATAAAAGGTACGGTCGTTTGAACCTTTCGATTCTCGGTGTGGAGATCCCACTCCTAGTTTCATCTTCCGGATCCTGGGGGTGGAGATCCCACCTCGAGTTTCCTTACCAACTGAAGATAGAAAATAAAATTCTTCCTCTTCAGCAATGGGAGATAGAATATAAAATTCTTCCTCTCCCATTGAGTCTTCTTTTCAATTGAAGATAGAATATAAAATTCTTCCTCTTTAATACTAGGAGATAGAATATAAAATTCTTCCTCTCCCACTTTTCCCCTGTCTTTGCTTTCAGAAAAGACAGAGATGAAGTCAACGCCTAACACGCGTTGCCGGGTAGTCTATTCCCGTGAGAAAGACGAAGCCTATGTATTCAACATCATAGCACCAAGTCTAAGGGAAACAATTTTCTTAGCACAATCCTCTCCCCTTTTCCCCTGTCTTTGCTTTCAGAAAAGACAGGGATGAATTCAACGCCTAGCACGCGTTGCCAGGTAGTCTATTCCCGTGAGAAAGACGAAGTCTACGTATTCAATATCGTAGCACTAAAAGAGTTAACTCTTTTAGCACAACGTTATATGCGGAACGGATTTAAACAACCTGCATACTAGCCCGATTCAAACGGTAATCGGTAAAGGCACATCAAACCCGTTGAAGGCTGGGGGTTTGCCAAAAACCCCGAAGTCTATACCTAACACGTATAGCCGGTTTAGTCTTTCGCCGATTGAAAGAAGACGCCAGGGTTTGAACCTGAGGAATTTTATCCTGAATCCTAAGAAGGGATAAGTCATCGCCTAACACGCGGTGCGGGGTGCCCTTTCCCTATAAGAAATGTGATTCTCTTAGCATGATGGCATACTAAACCTGTCGGGGGCTGGGGGTGTGCCAAAAATCCTGTGAGAGAAACAAAGGCGGAGTCTCTAGTAATAGATCAAACCAAATGGAGATACAAGAAAATGTCTCAAATCAGATCTAATAAACTGAAGGAAGCAAGTTTAGCCTTAACAGCGGCAAGTTTCTCGGCGTGTTCCGCTCAAACCCTCTCCTCTTCTTCCTTCTGAAGCCTGGCATAAGCAAGAGTGGCGGCAATGTCGGCAGTTACATCTTCTCGGCGCAACGCGCGAAGAACCTCCAACTCTCCTCTATAAACATTTTGAACTCGGGTGCTCTCAAGCTCAAAATCTTTTAGAGTCCTCTCCCCTTGGACAGTCCTGATCCCCGTCCTATCAGCAATATTGTTGTAAGCATCCATCTTACTCCGCAGACGACGTTGCCGTTCGTACAAGTTCGCAATAATTACTTCTTGCTCTGATATGCGCCGCATTCGGGCCTTATGCTCATGTGTCCTCTAAATCTGAGCATCGAGCATGAGCGGCGTGTCCTCATCGTAAGAGTCGAAGTCTACTAACTCTTCCAAATGATATATGAGGTCCTCTAAGCAAGTTAACCTTGCCTCACATCGTCCAGCTAGCCGGATGCCACCCACACGCCGAATGTCTTCAAGACTATCTGCTATGAAAAGGGACAAATCATAGGATCTTCCCCGTCCAGAACTAATGGCATTGACAGTTTGTTGCACAACCCTCTCTATCTTTTGGAGAATGTCCCGCACTGATTCGGAGACCGAGGAGACAGATTCTCGGTCGGATATAATAGCAACAATGGGATTCTCTTCCCCTTCATCGTCGGATATTGGGATGATTTCGGGACTCGCAATCCTCCTATAACGAGAATTCAACTGAGGGAGTGAACCAGCGGCCTGCCTGATAGAGGTCGAAGAGAGAACTTCCCTGCTACAATCAGTAGGGGCATGAGAAGGAAGACTGCCCGTAGGGAATTCAACTGCAACAAAGCATAAGGATGGGGTCAGAAAAACCATTTGCAAGGCGAGATTACTCGCGGGATAACCGGCGTGACGATTTCGAGTGTCCTACACCAGGAGAGCGGTATGCATCATCACGTAGATAGCGTGATAACATATACCGATCTCTAAGGTGCAAGACGACACGAGATCGCCCCAATATATCCGAAGACTTGAATTGGCTTAGCAAAACAAGTCTGAAACCTTAACCCCCGCGGGAGGGGTATCGGTTCTTCCTTCATGACCCGCAAAGGGGTCAATCCGGGATACAGAAAATATAAATCCTCACCCCCGAAGAAAGAGGCCGCTGGGGAAGATGTCAAAGGAGCCTCTTCCTCGCTATGCTGCGAGCGGGAGCGACTCCGGGAAGGTCGAGATCGACGGGGAGACATCGCAAACCTGCAATAAGAGGCAGTATATCAGGTACAATATGCAGACACGAAATATTGAAAAGGGAAATTAAGCACTTGAACTAAAATCCCATAAATAAATAGGATTTTATAGTTGAAGTCTAATTAAAACCTACCAATTTCGTGCCCGCGAGACAATAATTGTTTTCGCGGTGAATTTTGGTGAAATACCCAAAATACCCCCCGTGTTCAAGGCCAAATTCAGGTCAAGGACACGCGTGATCTGGGTCATGGTCAACACATTCAATCATCTAGCACCCTGATATCCCACAATGATTGGTTAAATTTTGCAAATAAACCCTTTTGCAGAATTTAACCAGTTTTGCATAAAAACCCTTCTACAAACTTTTCATTTGGTTTCCACATGCCCCTACCAAAGTTTGATCACAAGCTTGGGGTTTAAACTCCTTGAATTTCAGCCACAAACTCGCTGCCTTCTTGCAAATAAACCCCTCCAAAACATTTAGGGGCTGTTTTTCAAATAAGCCCCTCAACAATCCTTTAATCCTCTCGCATAAAACACCTCTCACCTCTTTTGATCAAATGGACCTAGATCCAAAGCCCTAAAATTTTAGTTACATTTTGGCAAATAAGCCCCAACAAATTTTGCAAATAAGCCCCCAAAGTTTCGGCCATTACCTCTTTTGCACAAAACACCCCAAAAAACATTGTGCATACACAACCCCTATCCTACTACAAGCATAAAGGTGCAATCTTTACAAAAAAAATAAGAGGATTGTGGAGGGGATCTTACCCAAATCAAGAGGTGTAGGAACCCTAGTTTTAAGGGCCAAGATCTAAGCTTGGAGAGGGAGAATGAAACCCTAATTGGAGGAAACAATTCCGGCCAATGGGTACCCGCCAAAAATCCAAAATTCCTTGAAGGTTTGATGGGTTCTTGAGAGCAAATCAATGGAGGGAACTAGATGGAGGAAGAAGAAGGAGGATAAGAGGGAATCTCTCTTGAAAATTCAAATGAGGGAGGAATAAAACAAGTGGGGAAAAAGACGAATGAGAGGGGGAGGGGACCACTAGGGGGGAGACACCCCTAGAGGTGTCTCGGCAAAACCGAGACACCCCAAGGGTGTCTCGGCAAAGCCGAGACACCCCATGGGTGTCTCGGCCTTGCCGAGGCACCCCGAGGTGCATCGCCCGGGTTTTGACCCCCGAGCAATGTTCTGAACCCCCTGTGTTATTTTCATACCCCCCGATGTCTCCACAAATGTCAATTTTCTTCGCCGACGGTTGAAAATATGGATGAATTCCACGAGTCAACTTTCGACGGTTCGAAACCCCAGGGTAGACGCCGGTCAACGCGTGACCCTGGGTCAACGCCGGATAGCGCGTTGCAACACAAGTCAACGGGCGGCGATTCAAAACCCTAGGGTGGACGCCAGTCAACGCGTAACCCTAGGTCAACGCCGGACAGCGCGTTGCGACAAAAGTCAACACGCGGCGACAAAAGTCAACGCGTGACGACAAAAGTCAACCCATGCGGATTTGAAACCCTAGGGTAGACGCCGGTCAACGCGTAACCCTAGGTCAACACCGGTCAGCGCGTTACGACAAAAGTCAACACGTGGCGACAAAAGTCAACGCGTGATGACAAAAGTCAACCCATGCGGATTTGAAACCCTAGGGTGGACGCCGGTCAACGCGTTACCCTAGGTCAACGCCAGACAGCGTGTTGCATCAAAAGTCAACACGTGGCGACAAAAAGTCAACGCGTGGCGGCAAAAGTCAACACATGACGACAAAAGTCAACCCACGCGGTTCGAAACCCTAGGGTAGACGTCGGTCAACGCGTAACCCTAGGTCAACGCCAATCGGTGCGTTGCAACGAAAAGTCAACATACAGTGATCCGAAATCCCGAGTCAACACGATGTGATAGGGATAGTAAGTTCAAAAGTCAACTCAATGACATGAGCCAAACTCAACCCACCAGCTGTAGACTCGAGACTCCGACGACGGCCAGGCGATAAACGCAGCGCCGGAACAACTTCGGTTATTCGACAAAGCACCGGATAAACCGAAAAATCGAAGGAGCCAAGAGTTGAAGCGAACCACAGGTCCTTTATGCTGACTGAAGGTTGGACCAATCATATCCAAAGTATTCTGGTCTCTTCTATAAAAGAAACGAGTCCGAAACACTTTGGAAGGGGTATCTGTAGGCATCAAAAATTGCCGATAGGTCCCCACAAGCAGCTCAGTGTTAACGAGTGACGATGAACGTCACTACCCGGTTCACAAGAGTTCCATTGATGTCGGTGAGCGCCTGAAGTGAACCGACGGACTACGTGAGCCGACAGAATATCAGAATAACAGGGATATGGACTGACCGAGAATCCCACAACCTCTGCAAACGGACCAACGCCCGTCATGTCCCGTTCACCCCACTGATAATCTAACCATCAGGATCTACAGAGCTCTTCGTTAGAATTCTAACGCATCCGAAATCAATCAAATCCGAGTTCGGACGAAAAGTCAATGGTGGAACAACAGCGGACGGTCTCGGACTGAACCGAGGCACCCGGCGATGTCCCGGCTAGGACGAAACACCCGAGGGGGTCTTGGCAAAACCAAGACACCCCAAGGGTGTCTTGGCCTGGCCTAGACACCCCAAGGGTGTCTCCAAGTTGTTTCAATGCCAAAATGCTTTTTGAGGGGTGTCTCAAGGCGTTTTACACGCCGAAATGCTTTTTGGAGGTGTCTCAAGACGTTTTACACGCCGAAATGCTTTTTGGAGGTGTCTCAAGGCGTTTTACACGCAAAAATGCTTTTTGGGGGTGTCTCAAGGCGTTTTACAAGCCGAAATGCTTTTTGGGCAGCCCCTAGGGCCTCCTCTTGGCCTATAAATAGACCCCTTGGGTCCTCATTCAAAGGGGCTCTTGGTTGATTGCTTGGCTGGATTTTTGGGAGAGCAAGGCTAGAGCTTGGAGGAAATTTCAGATCTTGAGCTTTATCCTTGAGATCTGAAATTTGCAAGAGGAGCGGCGAAGTCCTACCGGAGCGAGGAGTGAGAGTACTTCATCAACCCTTCATTCACCCCCTTTTCTTTTCCTTAGTGTTGCTCCTTGGCGGTGACACTAAGAAGAGCTAGTGTCTCGTTTTAGCCGAGATATACGCTTTAAAACTTCTAGATCTCACGCGGATCGATGAAGTTCTGTTTCTATATCCCTTCGCGGATAGACGAAACTCTGCCGGATTCTTCCGGAAAGGATCTGATCGACCGGTGGTCCACGGATATCAACATCCCCGTCACAGGCTAAAGACCCACGCAAGCGAGACCGCACCAAAACGGGATCTCGTGTTTATTTTCGATAAAGTTGTAATCTTTGTTTCGTTGCACAAGTAGATCTTATAAAAAGATCAACTTTTCATTTGATTTTGTTGTAACGTTTGAAGTTGTAACAGATCTCAAAGCAATGAAAACAGCAACTTTTCCCGAAAACACACTTGTCAGTGTCAGATAATCCTCCTTGACTTAGATAATGATGTTCATTGTCTTCTCTCCATTTTGAGTTGTGTGCGGGAACCCATAGGCAAATTTTGTGCCTATAGATACCCTCTCCAAAGTGTTTTAATCTCGTTTCTTTTATAGAAGAGCCTAAAATACTTTGGATGTGATAGGCCTTCAGTCGGTGTAAAAGGAACTATGATTGGCTTCAGTTCTTGATTTCTTCAATTCTCAGTCTATTCAGTATTTTGTCGAATAACTAAATTTTTTCGACGCTGCGTTTATCGTTTGACCATTTGTCGAAGTCTCGAACTGAAGCTAGTGTGTTAATTTCTGATTTTAGCTCATGTCGTTGAGTCAATGCTTGAACTTAATATCTTTGTCGAGAATTCATATCTGAAATACGGTTGACATCATTGAGATCATCCTTTGTTTTGGAGTCGATCTGAGCCTTGTTTTGGCGAGAATTAACAACACATTGATCTTCATCACAACACGTTGACCGGTATTGACTTTGATTGCAATACGTTGACCGGTGTTGACTCACGACTACGCGTTGACCGACATTGGTCATTAGCTACACTTTGACCAGCGTTGACTCTCATCACAAGTCGTTGACCTGCGTTAGCTTATGACTACGCATTGATCGGTGTTGACCATTAGCTACAATTTGACCGGCGTTGACTCTCGTCGCATTGCGTTGACCGGTGTTGAATTTCATCACAACACGTTGATCGGCATTGACTTTCATCACAACGCGTTGATCGACGTTAACTTTTATCACAACTTGTTGATCGGTGTTGGCTTACGGCTATGCGTTGAATGACGTTGACCTAAGGCTATGCGTTAACCGACATTGACCTAAGGCTACACGTTGACCGCCATTGACCTTCATTATAATGCGTTGACCTTCGTCGTAATGCATTGACCGACGTTGACCTTCATTTCAACACGTTGTCCGATGTTGACTTTCAACACAACCCGTTGGCCAGCGTAAACATAGTTTATACTTATATGTTAACTGGAGTCTACACAGTTTAGGCTCTTAACGCGTTAGAGCATGGAGAATCAGTTTATACTCGTATACTCCTGGGAGTTTTGGGAAACGTTTTAACCTCGTGTACCCGTTGGAGGTTCAAGGTGATGCAATTTATACTCATATACTCATCGATGTGAATACATGTGTCAATTTTATCAAGACGGTTGATAACAAACAAATACGAGCGAAAAATAGCATCACCGAACACGTGTGGGCCTGTTTTGAACCCAAGACACAACTCGTGTCTCGACCTTAGCCGAGACACATCATGTGTCTCGGTTCATGTGTCTCGGTTGGTCAAAAATGGGAGACAGAGAGAGTGAACATGAGAGAGAGAGGAGAGAGAAAATAGAGGAGAGAGAAAATAGAAGGCAGAGAGAGAGAGTCGGCCCTAGGGTTTTTGCCCAAAGGGTTTTGTGTGTTCCCCTTAAATTTAAATTCCCTCTTGTTTTTCTTATCCTCTTCCTCAAAACTCCTCCTCTAAAACCCACTTCTTTATAAACCATAAATCCTCCTCTTTATGAACTTTTAATCTCCTCTTTAAGGACTCTTGAACTCTTGTTATAAAAAGGATTTGAAGCTTCATCTCCCCCCTGTAGGCATCGAAAATTGCCGATAGGTCCCCGAACATAGCTCGGTGTCAACGAGC
>BQKN01060844.1:17767-43966 GCA_022839385.1 Asparagus kiusianus | reverse complement strand
GTATGTATTTTATAATCAAGTTAAAAAACATAATGAAATAACCATACTTACTCCCCCTGCATATATGCAAATATGAGTCTATAACAGTTACATAACATAACTAATCTATAGCAGTACATAACATAACATAACTATTTCTCCCCTTTTGTTATCAACAAAAAGAGGAAGCTAAACATGACATTATATCTTCAACATGAGCTAAAACTTCAAACAAATCATCCAGGTTATGAACATAGTCCATAACTTTACCCATCCAAATAGGTAGGCAAAGACTTGTCATAAAGATCAAAAGTTTCATAATGTTCATCACCATGATCTGTTTAAAATATATAGCACATGCATTATCTAACCAAACATTATCATAGATAATAGAAACACATAATTAACATAAGTGACATAGTAGCAACATAAGAAACATATTACATAAGTCCTAACAACACACAACCACATAGTTTTTGAAACTTAAACATAATAACATAATTGTTTTGACACTTAACATTAAAACATCTTAAGGTGCTAGAGGAGGTTGCTGTCCTTGAAAATACGTATTGAGCTTTGTGTCCAAGTCTTCAAACTTCTTGATTAGCTCTTCTTGATTACTAATGATGTATGAATTTTGTGCAAATAGAGCTCTTTGACCAGTTTCAAGTTCAAGGATACGTGCACTTAAAGTGTTGTATTGCACGTCTGAAAAGCAAGAGGGTTCTGTAGGAAATGGTGGTGGTTGACTTGAGGAAGCTCCTGCTTGAGTTGAAGATTGTGGAATTTCTTCTTGATGAGGTTTAGGTTCATTTTGAGGATTATGTTCTTGAATTTCAAAGTTTGTCAATTTCATCCTAGTTAGGGCATTGGAGTCAAAGAATTCAATCGATCTAACAACAGAATTTTCAGATTGAAGATCAACATGAAATTTGTTAAAGATTTTTGTTAGGAATGCACCATAAGGTAGAAATCCTCTTAGAATAGTCAAAAGATTGTCAAAGTAAACTTCAGCCCAATTAACTTGAATATTTCTCATTATAGCATATAAAGCTTTTGCTAAATCTAGGGAAATGAAATGAAAACTCCCAGTTTTTGGAAACAAGTTATAGGCTAAGATACGTGCAATGAACCTAGGAATTGGACGAAGTTTGTTTGAGTTGTTTAAATGTTTGTCATATCCAGGAAGAAATATATGATTTGACAAAAGTTCTGAATCATTCATCCTAACAGACCTAAGAGAAACTCCTTGATAAGGAACATTAAAAATTTTACCAATTGACTTTGTAGTTAAGTCAATCTCTATTCCTTTAACAAGAGTTTTGAGTTTTTCAGAACCACCAATAGTTCCCACACGTTCTATATTAGTATAGAACAATTGCACAAGGAACGGATATGTGGGTTTTCTATTTTCAGCAGAGAATAATTCAAGCAATCCCACATTTTTAAAATATGAACCAAAGTTCCAGGGTATAAAATCATCAAATTTCACAAATCGTCCTGGAAGAACTTCAAAAGTTGATAATTTGTTAAATTCTTCTAATAAATCAGGACTTTTTAAGTAGATGATGATTTCATCATTGACAGAGGTATGTGTTTGCTTAGCTTTCTTAGATCTAGACATGATTAGATAGATAAATGACAAAAGATGTAAAGATCAAGTTTAGAAGCAATACCCTAAACTGTAGAAACCCTAGATTAGTCGACTATAGCCTGGATTGGTCGACTACTGAGCTTGATTGCTTGACAAATTTGAAAGAGAATTGAAGAAATTAATGAGAAAAAAAATGAGAAAGATGAGATGCCCTAACTAGGATTCGATGACTCTGAAGAAGAGAAGATGGGGTTTCGGTTTTGGGTGTAGTTAGAGGGTAGTTTTTGTTTTTAACTTTATCTTTTAAGAATAAAAAGTAATGTATGGTTGAGATTTGATAGTAAATTGAGTGTAGGGTTTAGATTTAATTTTAAATGTGTGGTTAGGATTGATAGAGATGAAAAAGAATGGTTGAGATTAATTTTACTTAAGTAAAACGGGTATGGGTATTGTTTTTAGTTTGAATTTAAGAAAAAATCCACTAGGCTTAAAAACTGTAACACTGAAAATACAGGATCAGTAGTCGACTAATAGTGAGAGTAGTCGACTACACTGTACTCGACAGAAAAGAAATTTTTAGTTTTTAACTCAGAGTAGTCGAGTAATCTGTATTATAGTCGACTACACTGTAAACAACAGAAAGTTGATTTTAAGATTTTAACATTGAGTAGTCGACTATAAAGGTAAGTAGTCAACTACACTGTAATTTTCAAGAAAAATTATTTGTACTACTTGTGCATGTAGTCGACTATAAGTCAAATTAGTCGACTAATTATAGTATAAATGTATATTTGTTTGTTTTAAAAATTAATTTAAATCTTCAATTGAACATATACCTAATTCCCTTCTTAATTTAACATAAATTTCTTCTTTTAAGGGTTTTGTTAATATATCTGCTATTTGTTTATCTGTAGGTATAAATTCTAATGAAATGTCACCTTTAAGCACATGATCACGTAAAAAATGATGTCTAATATCAATGTGCTTTGTACGTGAGTGTTGAATAGGATTTTTAGATAAATTAATTGCACTAGAATTGTCACACATAATAGATGATATGGGACAATTTATGGCATAATCAGTTAAAGTTTGTTTCATCCATAATATTTGTGCACATGCAAGACTTGCAGCAATATATTCAGCTTCAGTTGTTGATAATGACACTGAATTTTACTTTTTACTAAACCAAGATATAAGTGAATATCCTAAGAAATGACATGTTCCACTTGTACTTTTTCTATCAGATTTACATCCGACAAAATCAGCATTACTATATGATATTAAATCAAAAGAACTATGTTTAGGATAAAATAAACCATAATTTGTAGTATCTTTAATATATCTAAAAATTCTTTTTATTGCTTTAAGATGAGATTCTTTAGGATTAGATTAAAATCTTGCACATAAACATACACTAAACATTATATGAGGTCTACTTGCAGTAATGTAAAGAAGTGATCCAATCATACCTCGATAGAGCTTTTGATCAACATTCTTACCATTTTTATCTTTGTCAAGTGATGTAGTGGTGCTCATTGGTGTTGGTTTGCTTGATGAATTTTCCAATCCAAATCGTTTGAGTAAATCTTTTGCATACTTGCTTTGATTGATGAATATTCCTTCTTTCAATTGTTTAATTTATAGTCCAAGGAAGAAATTTAGTTCACCCATGTGACTCATTTCAAATTCATCCTGCATAGTCTTAATAAATTCTTGACAAAGATTGTTGTTAGTAGAACCAAAAATAATATCATCTACATAAATTTGAATTAGTAATATATCTTTGTTTATTTTCTTAATAAATAATATAGAATCAACTTTTCTAATTTTAAAACCTGAAGTTAACAGAAACTTCTTTAATCTATCATACCAAGCACGAGGTGCTTGTTTAAGACCATATAATGCTTTCTTAAGTTTAAAAACATGATTTGGAAAACTTTTATGTTCAAAACCTGGAGGTTGTTCTACAAAAACTTCTTCTTTTATAAAACCATTTAGAAAAGCACTTTTAACATCCATTTGATATAATTTAAAATTCATAAAACATGCAAATGCAAGTAAAATCCTAATTGATTCTAATCGTCAACAGGTGCATAAGTTTCATCATAATCAATTCCTTCTTCTTGATTATAACCTTGAGCAACTAATCTAGCTTTGTTTCTAACAACTTGACCAAATTCATCTAATTTGTTTCTAAAAATCTATTTTGTTTCAATAATGGATTTATTTTGAGGTCTAGGTATAAGATCCCAAACATTATTTTTAGTAAATTGATTAAGTTCATCTTACATAGCAATTATCCATGAATCATCAAGAAGTGCTTCATTTATATTTTTAGGTTCAATAATTGAAATAAAAGCATTATGAGCAATTAAATTAAAATAAGATCTAGTAGTTACTTTATCTGAAATATTTCCAATAATTAAATCATGTGGATGATTTCTAACTTCTACAAAATCTTTAGGTAAATCATTTTGTATTTTATCATCTTTTGTAATATCTATCATAGGAGTATCATGTATAGAATCAATTACATCATCATCATTATTTAATATAATAGGTGTTTTTGAAAAATTTTCATCAAAAGAAACATGTAAAGATTCTTCAATAGCTAGTGTTCTTTTGTTACATATTCTATATGCTTTACTATGATTAGAATATCCAACAAAAATCCCTTCATCGGATTTAGAATCAAATTTATCTAAATTATCTTTTGTGTTTAAGATAAAATATTTACAACCAAAAACTTTAAAGTAAGATACTTTAGGAATTTTGTTATAAAATAATTCATAAGAAGTTTTCTTTAAAATAGGTCTTAATAAAACTTTATTTAAAACATAACAAGCTGTTGATACAGCTTCTGCCCAAATATATTTAGGTAAATTACTATCACATAACATGGTTCTAGCACATTCTTGTAAAGTTTTATTTTTCCTTTCTACAACTCTATTTTGTGGAGCAGCACGAGGAAAAGAAAAAGTATGTGATATACCACGTTTGTCACAATAATTTGTAAATAATTCATTTTCAAATTCACCTCCATGATCACTACGTATAGAGATAATAGAAGTAGATTTTTGATTTTGAATTCTTTTGCAAAATATTGAAAATTCATTAAAAGCATTATTTTTATTTTTAAGAAAAATTACCCATGTAAATCTAGAATAATCATCAACAAGAACAAATGCATATCTACTTCCATTTAAAGATACAACTCTAGATGGACCAAAAAGATCTATATGAATTAATTCTAATGGTCTATTTGTAGATATTACATTTTTAGATTTGAAAGAAGATTTGTGCATTTTTCCTTGTTGACATGCATCACAAAAATTATTTTTAAAAGACATCTTAGGTAAACCATTTACTGAATCATTTTTAGAAATCTTAGACATATGTTTAAAATTAACATGTCCAAAACATTTATGTCATAAAATAGAATCATTAGATGATGCAATAAGACAATGTTCATTTGAAATATTATTCATAGATAACACATATATGTTATTCTTTCTATAACCTTTAAAAATAATAGTTATTAAATCAATATCATAAATTAAGCATGATTCTTTTTCAAAAACAATTTTGAAACCTTTATCACAAAGTTGACTAATACTTAGTAAATTATGTTTAAGACCATCAACTAATAGAACATTATCAATGATAGGTTTGTTTGGATTACCGACAGATCCAATACCGATGACTTTTCCTTTGTTGTTATCTCCAAAAGTGACGGTACCACCATCCTTGTTTTGAAAAGATGACAATAGTTATATGTTTCCAGTCATATGTTTGGAGCAACCACTATCCAAAATCCACCTATCTTTTTTGGGTACCTGAAATAATAAACATTTATATTTTGGTACCCATACTATGTTGGGTCCTTTAAATTAGCCTTTAGGAAACCAAACCCATGAAGAGTTTGATTTGCCTAAATAGTTAGGTGATAAACAAATATTTTTAATAAAATCAGAAATATAAAAATTCTTATGTAAAGAAGATAATTCTTTTGGAACCCAAATAGAAAATAATTTTGATTTCTTTTTACACAAATTTTCAGTTCTATAATCATACAAATCATGAGAAGGTTTTACAAAAATTGTTTTCTTTGATTTATTTTTATTAAATTAAAAACCTAATCCTTTTGTCTTTTGTGATTCTCTTTGAAAAGAAAGAATATTATTAAGATTTTCTTTTCCTTTATTAAATTTGCTTATATTTAGACATATATCTTCATATCTTGATTTAAAAGAAGAAATATCTTTTTCTAAATTATTAATACGAATATTTAAATCATTACATTCTGATTTTAAATATTTATTTTCATTAGATAAACATTCATTTTCTTTAAGTAAAGAAAAATTTTCTTCTTTCAATTCAATTATTTGAGAATTAGAAAAGGTAGAGGAATTTAAATCAGAAATTTCTTCAAGTAATCTTTTATTTTTCACCTTTAAGAAAATTATGTGAAGTTTTTAATCTCACAAAAGTTTCATATAATTCATTGAAAGCATCTAAAAGTTCTTCATTTTCACTTACTTCATCATGTGCCATGAAACACATGTGAGCACTTTCCTTTTCTTCAATTTCTTCATCTGAGGATGACTCATCACTATCATCCCAAGTGACTGCCATTGCTTTCATTTTCTTGTTATTTTGAATGTTGTTAAAGTTATTAAAATAACTTGATTTTTGCTTATTCTTCAACATTGGACAATCTTTCTTCATATGCCCTGGTTTATTACACTTAAAACAAACATGGTTATTTGAATTTGAACTTTTAGATTTAAAATTACCTCGTTTTATAAATTTTCAAAATTTTCGTGCAAACATGCCCATTTCTTCATCATCATCATCTGAATCTTCTTTATCGGAAGTGGTATTGAATGCAAGAACTTTCTTATTCTTTGATTCTTCATCATTCTTTCTATCTTCAAGTTGAACTTCATATGCTATAAGATTGCCAATAAGATTTTCAACCGTAAGAGTTGACAAATCATTGGCTTCTTCAATTGCGGTAACTTTCTTTTCCCATTGTGGAGTAAGTGAACGAAGTATCTTTCTTATCATCTCCACTTGAGTATATGTTTTTCCAAGACCAATGAGAGAATTTGTGATGTCGGTGAATCTTGTGAACATTTCTCCAATAGTCTCATTTTCTTTTATCTTGAATAATTCAAATCTGTGCACAAGAACGGAAATTTTAGATTCTTTAACTTTATTTGTACCTTCATGAGTTACCTCGAGTGTGTGCCAAATATCATATGCGGATGTGGCCGTTGACACCCTATTGAACTCATTCTTGTCAAGTGCACAAAATAAGGCATTCATTGCTTTAGAATCCAAATTTGCATTGTTCCTTTGAGATGTAGTCCATTCCGCAAAAGGATTGGTTGGCTTCTCATATTTAGTTTCCACGACGTTCCAAAGTTCGTATCCAATTGATTGAAGGTAAATCTTCTTTCGGCACTTCCAATAGTTGTAGTTCAATCCATCGAATATTGGAGGACGATTTGTAGAGTGACCTTCTTTGAATTGTGATGTATTTGGAGATGCCATCTTTCACCTTGCTCTGATACCAAATGTAGGATCTGAAATAGATACACTTGAACACTAGAGGGGGTGAATAGTGTTCTTTTAAAAGTTATGCAAAGTATATTATAAATTGCAAAGAAAAATGGCAATCTTAGAAATTCACAATCACAAACACAAGAATTTTATACTGGTTCCACCAATCCGATGTACATCCAGTCCCCAAGCAAATCCCGCTTGAGAGTTTTCACTATGATTTTGAATAAACTTACAAAATCAAACGCAAACCTAACCAATTTGTAAGTCCCTGCAAATTGCAACACCAATTGACAAACACCTTGTCAATTTGAACACCAATCTCTACACCAAGAGATCAACCCTCTCAAACCCGAGAGAAATCCTTTTTGAAGCAAGAACACAATTGATCCTATAAGCCTTGAATGTGTAATGAAGTGCAGCAGTGGCTTAGGATTCTTTTAACCTCTGTAAATTGCCTAAATGATAAGTATTTGATGAATGTTTAAAGGCAATTTCAGAAACTTCTCTTTTTCACAAAATCTGAATGTTTTTCACTTGAAAAATTGTACAAAGATCAAAACTTATGGGTGTGTATGTCTTTGCAATTTTTCTGAACAAATAACCTATTTATAGCCCTTGAAAAGACAAATTTTTAAACATTAAAAATGTTTAAAAACGGCTATAAACAGTCACATATTCAAACTTTAAAAACTGAAAAAACTGTATCTGTAGTCGACTACTATTGACATTAGTCGACTACACTGAGTTCAAACAGACTCTGTGTTTTCGGAAAATTTTCTCAGTAGTCGACTATAATGCTCATTAGTCGACTACACTGTATTTTGACAGAAACTGATAAAATAAAATTTGAGTTCAGTAGTCGACTATAATGTTGATTAGTCGACTACACTGTAAAATATCAGAAATTTATGTTTCTGTCAAACACCTGAGTAGTCGACTATAATCACTATTAGTCGACTATACTGTAAATTAACAGAAACATGTATTTGAGTTTTATACATAAGTAGTCGACTACTATTCTAATTAGTCGACTACTAAGAGTAAAAATTCTGCTATAAAGAGTTTTTAATAATCAAGTTTTAACTATAATTCTAATGGTTAATATAGGGGATTTCTATGTTTAACCAACACACTAAGCCTGTGTTAGTGTGTTCTAAAATTGTGTGTGTGCATGTGTGTGATCAAGGCTTGTACAATAATTCTAAGTAAAGAAAATATAAAATACATTATCTCTTTTGTTCTTCATTTTCTTCACTTCAAAATGCCTTGAAATCAACTTGCACTTTTCACATATTCTGATATTAAAATCTGCATATAAAAGTTAGTGCACACACATTGTATAAATTGTTATCATCAAAACACTATCATGGAGATATGATATTCAACAACTACTTGTTTTCCGACACTTGGTTTATTCTCTCAGTTTGTTCATCCATTTGCGGGTGGAAAACACTAGAATATCACACTAGCTACGTAACAAATTCTAGAAACTCCTCCAGAACTGCCTCTTCACATCTTTGTACATTTTCATTGTACCTAGATATACTATATATCTGGTATGATGCCCCTTAACTGTTACGAAATATAAGTTATACCTTTCGGGTCTGCATCAAAACACCTCCTAGTCCTGCTAATAACATGTTCACGTAAAGACAAATATTGTATCACTGCTCAGAAAAGTCAAAATTGTTACTGTAGTCTATCTAGCCTTAATAGTCTCAAAGGTTCCTGGCACCCGTGCCCAAAGCAAACTATACACCCTTCTTTGTAAGGTGTGTAAGCTGTATTAAAATCTTCAAAAAGTCCCGAATGAACTTTCTCTCATACCCTACCAAAACTATGAATCTCTGTAATGGTTCTTAGCGGCTCCTAATCAAGTACAACCTCAACAATGGCTAAATCCATTGTTATGCCTCCTGCTGATGACGTGGTCTAAAAAAATCTAATCTCTTATAACCAAAACCCATATTTGCTGAACTCAGCGCATCACTGATGCCTCTAATCTTGACTGTACGCTATGTTCGCAATGCCAATAGAGGATGTTGCTCGTGTTCTGCCTCCGATCTCAAAAAAATAATGATGCCATTAATAAAACGACTATGAACTGGTTCTAACATGGATGAAAAACCCGGTTCATCAAATCCATGAATACCACGGGTGCAGTGAGCTCAAATGGCATGACAAGAACTCAAAAGACCCATATCGAGTCAGAAAATACGGTTTTGAAAATATCCATTTATTGCACTCACAACTGGAACTAACTAGAACGAAGATTAATCTTTGAGAAATGCTATGCTCCCCGGAGTTGGTCGAACAAGTCATAAATCCTCGATAGTGGATCCGTGATCTAGGAAGTGACCTTGTTCAACTCACGATAATCTATACATAATTACATGTTATTGTCCTTCTTCTCTATGAAGAGGACCGATGCTCCCATGAAAAATGACTCCAGATAATGAAACTATGATATAACAACTCATCTAACTGAGTTTGAAATACATCTCAGCACAATGAGTCAAATGAAATCTCACTAAGGCACTTAGCCTCTACAAAATGAATACAACTCTAAAGTCTGAACAATGAACATAACTATATAGTGGAGTTTCAACTGCTAAAACTATGCGACGGTGACTATGCTAGAACTCCATCATCCTACGGCTCTCCGAAACTCTAATCTGTCTGAAAGATACAATTTAAAGAAAAAGAACAACAACAAGAGCGTCAGAGCACTACAGTAAGATCACCTCCATCCGCCCCAGGGGAAGGGCTGCTAGATGAAGTGGATGCTCTATCTATTAAGCATAGTCTACCTATATCATTTCTCCCGTATCTAATGGAGTTAATATTTAGACACCTAAAAGACGAGATGTAGTATGTTGAGCAAAATAATCCAAACAAGGAAAGCCTTATATATATACCATATGTCTCAAATTGTAGATCCCTAAATACCAATTCTAACTCTATGAATGAAAACAACACTCAAAAGAAAATACTCCAGGCCTAAACCATATAGGACCAATGTCACAATCTCGAACTACTTCTCAATTAGTTGGCACAATAATAAGAGAATATCATCCAACTCAAAAATCACCATAGGTCATATCATGTATGCCACAAATCAATGAATGTGTCCTACTCATGGGTAATCTAATATGGGAGTAACTACAACTGATGATACATATATGTATGTATCTGCTTATGCACTAGCGATACTCTTATAATATTCTTACTCAATCGCTCTACGGTAATAGGTTTTATCTCCCTATTCCGAATATATAAAATAACGATACTATTGTAATACTCTTACTCAATCGTTTTGCGGTAAATAGGTTTTATTGTCCTATTCCAGATACATAAAATAACGGTACTTTTGTAATACTCTTACTCAATAATCCTGTGAAAATAGGTTTTATCTTCTTATTCCAGATACATGAAATGATGATACTTTTGTAATACTCTTACTCAATCGTCCTACGGAAATAGGTTTTATCTCCCTATTCTGGATACATGAAATGATGATACTTTTGTAATACTATTATTCAATCATCCTGCGAAAATAGGTTTTATCTTCCTATTTCAGATACATGAATAACTATACTTCTTTATATGTGCTTACCAATTCAACTTGCGACAAAAGTATATTAACACAATATAAACTAAGCATACATGCACATATCTCGGTGTGCATGTCCATAACTAATGTTCAATAATATCTCAGATGATAAACAACTCTTAATCATTATAATATAATAGTACAAGATTGTGAAAGTCTCTCAAAAATAACAAACAAGAGCAAAACTCAAGAAACTTTCACGTTATATATTAATTATTTCAAATCAGCACATTTGTAGTTTTCTGCAGAACATATCATTAGTAAATAGAGCATATCATTCTCTAGACAAATTCTTTTTAAGAATAGTTTTTCGTTTTGGAAACTATATTCACATAGCTATCATTTTGCACTAGTTTGGTTCAGTTTAGAATCCATATGATATCTCAAATTTTCAGTTAAATATTATATATGTGCGGTAGTTTTTTACAGAATGTATCATCAGTAAATTGAGTATATATTTAACTAGGAAAACTATCTTTAGGAAAGATTTTCTATTTTAAAAAGTAGATTAATATATCTTTCAATTGGCATTAGTTTAGTTTAATTTGGATTTTATTTGTTATTTCAAATTTCTAGTTAAACAGTATATATGTGCAGCAATTTTTCTTCAGAATATAACAAGCATGATTATTTGCAAAAGAATTCATATTTAAACCTTCAATCATGTTTAAAACATACTGAAACATATATAAAACATATAAAAATACTTAAACTTTGATAATCACTTACTAAAATTATCTCGAACATAAATCAAACTCTTGTGTTGATCTAATTAGGGTTTTTTCAACCTAATTAACCAAATTCTTCAATCTAAAGCATGAAATTTTAACATATTAAACATAAACATGAGTGCCAAACAACTTAGAAAAGATATACATTCATTAAATTATATTTTTAACACTTAGGTATCACAAACCTAGGGTTTTATCATCTTTAATCCACATGTAAACTCAATTAAATGTTAACTTAGGGTTTAAACATGATTAGAACATGATTAATGAGTTAAAAATAAAATTTTGAAGAACCCTAATGATCATGATCATGTTTACATATAAGTCTATTCATGAAGCACGAGGCCACTAAGAAATGAACTACTAAGGGTTCTCACAACAACTAGAGACAATAAAAGTAGACATGTCAAATATATTAAAATAATCGCAAAGTGAAATGTGGTCATAAATAGTAAAAACATACATGTAGTCCGGTTTGATCAATAGTTATCCAGCCCTCTAAACTATTCATACAAAATCATAAATTACTTAAAATCCAAAATAGATAATTCTTTTGCAAATAAATTCCTTTAGATCATCATAATTATAAAAAATGATTCTTTTTCCAAAATAATTCCTTTTAAATTATTATAATTTTTCTAAATGATCCGTTCTCAAATAAATTCATTTAATTAATATAATTATCCAAAAAATAATTCCAATGCCGAAATAAATTCTTTTAATTCATAATAATTATTCTAAAATAATATTTTCTCAAAATAGTTTAACAATTTAAATAATCTATTTTTTCAAAATAAATTATTTTAAATTATCTATTTAATAATTATTCAAAACTAACTCTTTTCCCAACAAATACTTTTTTCTCATCATAATAATTCTAAAAACAGCTTAAAATAACCATTTTTACACAAAATAAATTTCCTTTAAAATACTTATCATAACATCATGCGCAGATAATTATACCACTGCTTAATATTAGCAGATAATTAATAACAGACATAAAATTATAATAAGTGACAAGATGAGCAACAAAATCTTACACATAATTACTTTACGACGGTTATAATATTATAATAAAATCAACATGGTATAGGGATCTTGCCTCGGGTATCAAACAAGTAGACTACGGATCCAAAGGCATTGCTGAGCGCTCGAGGTAACGCGATCGTCAGTGGTTGTCGACGTCGATGGAGAACGGGGGGAGGCGTCAAGCTCGGGCAACGAGGGGGCGGACAGCGGTTGTCGGAGGGTTGTGACAGATGCAAGGTTTGTGGGCTGGTCGGGGTTCGACGGGGAGCTGAGAAGGGACTGTTGGAGGTCATGAGGGCGGTTCGGCGGGGCTATAGGGGGTCGCCTCGGTGTAGGGAGGTGGGGACCGAGCAGTGACGGGAGAAGACGATGAGGTGGGATGGCTGGCCGGAGGAGGAGGCCGACATGGCGGTCGGATCTAGGCAGGGGTTCATGGACACGGTTCAGGAGACACAAGCGGGGTAGCTCGTGGCTGAGGCGGCGTGGAGGTTGAAGGGACGGTGATGGTCAGCGGATAGGTGGCAGTCAAGGTGGTACATGCGGTGGCGACTTGGCAGCGGCCTGGCTGAGTGGCGACTGGGTGTTGAGGTTGCGGAGGAGGGAGATGATGGGTGGGTGGCTAGGCGAGTGGTTGCAAGGGGGCGCGACTTGGAGTGGTGGTCCTGGAGGAGAGCTGGGAGGCGGGTCAGCGATGGCTGGTGGTGGTGGGGAGTCGTAAGCGGTGGTCAGAGTGAACAGGGGGAGGTGGTTGCGCGGGTGAACGAGAGGGAGAGAGAGAGATGAGTTGGGTTCAAGTGTTTGGGGAAGAAGAGGAGTTGAGAGAAGAAGATAATGTTGGCGGCAGCTGCGTGAAACGCACAGAAGAAAGGGGTTGTAGTTAATATATATATATATATATATAATATTAGGGATAGAGTTAGGGTTTAAAACAAAAATAATTAAAATAAATTAAAAATTAAACTAATTATAGACTAATTATATACAAATAAAAACGTACATGTTGTACTAATATAACAGTTGATACAAAATAGTCAAAATATACACATATTGTTCAATTAAACGAGAATAATTAATTATAAAAATATATTTACTTGCATTTAAAATTAAATAATTATGGAATAATTATATACACAGTAAAACGTACCAGTTGTACTAATACGACAGTTAATATGTAATAGTAAAAGTAATACAGCAAATTATACAAATAATAAGTAATTAATAATAAAATATGTTATACGAAAATATACGTAATAATAATAGTAATAATATCAATTATTATTCAAAATGATACATAATAGTATCGGTAACACAACGGATAAATTTCAAAATTTTTTACTATACTAAATAAATTTATAAATATTTAAATCATTTAAATAAAAATAAAACTTAGACTTTAAATCATAGAAAATTGTAGAAATTTGAGAAAAATATAAATACTCCTTTAAAAATCATAATTAAATATTTTAAAATACTAGAAAATTATTTTAACTAGTATTAAAATTCATGGTCCTTACATTCTACCCCGCTTAAAACAAATTCAGCCCTCAGAATTAAAATAAGATATGTACGATATCATATAGAAATTTATAAAGTAAAAATAATACATATAATAGATGATAATAGAAAGTAAAAAGCATATCAATAATGGACGTAGATAAAAGACGTAAAACTATATGCAACAATCATGTAATTATGTATTAATAACATTTACACTTCGAACATAATATCAAAATATACCAATAACCATTATATCATTATACATGTTAAAATAACCAAATATGATACGGAAACTATAAACCCAGTATACATAAAGAATAAACATAATACAACATATGAACTGTCATGTAATAATTTCCAAAATAATAATCAAATATGGACATAAGTTAACTAAAACAGTAATACATAGACTTGTGTATATAAAAAATTGATAAATGCAACAATTAAAATAATTAACTAATAGATAATGAAATACATTATCAAATTAAAATATACACAATCTAACAAAAGAAAAAACAACTAATAAAGACCACAAAATATCTACAATATGCAAAATCTGTAACTAACTAGTATAAACTTATAACACTCATTTCACATCCTAAATAAACTAAGAAACTACTGATAAAATGTAAAAGAAATAACTATGTTAACTAATAAACAATATAACCCAAATAACACAAATAAACTATTCAATTAATAAAATTAAAAACAACATAAAAACACATACAAGAAAAACATATAACTTGGTAAATAACCAAATAATAATGATAACAAAACGTGTACATGAAAAGTAAAACATGACCAAAATTATGTGGTAACATACACAACAAACATGTATAAATACATGTACAATATGTAGGATTAATAAAATAAATGCAACACAAAATAAAAATAACTATACTATAACATGGCCACAAACAAAAATTATAATAAAAACATAATAAATACCTAATCATATTAAGTATAGCAATACAAAAATTGAGACGTGAAAGAAATATGAGTAAGAATACACTGCATAAAATATAAGATACACCAATTATAAAAATATTACGACTAAATACGTAACCAAAATACAATATGTAAAATACAAAAAAACAAAGCTAAACAAACACACACAACCTTTAATAACCCTATACACAAACTATAAAGTCATAACACCACACACTCACACCGAAACATAACAACACCTAATCAAAGAAAATATAAGAATAAAACAATATTGATTTAGTATGATCTACAAAAATACAAAAATAAGATAAACGAAACAGAAGAGTAACATGATATAAAACAGTACGAGTTAAAATAATGAAAGTACAAATTTGACAAAAATATAGACGAAAGACTCAATGCATTCAAATAAGTATCAAATAATTTGACAGCATAAAACTCAAAAATAAATTAACACATACAAAAATCGTAGAACGTAATTGCTCACTAACAATACTGACACTCACAACATATTACTAGATAATGATATATAATACATAAAACATAAACTATAAAAGATAAAATAAATATATAACGATGAAACATAAGAATAGCATAAATTCGTATAATAAAAATACCGATATGTTTTAGTTACACAATTGATACTAGAAATAATGAATGACTATAAATTAATAAAAAAATATACATCGTAAATATAATAATCTACGTGAATACACTATAATGAAAGAGAATAGTAATTATAAAAGAATGTAAAATAAAACATAACACAAGTATCAAAAATAATGAATAGAGAATGAACAACAACTAATAACACAATAAAAGACGTAAAAAAAAATCTAAAAATGTCATAAAATAAATACAAAAAAATAACACGCGTATACAATGTATGTTGTCACAATGATAAAACAATACATATCGAAAACAAAATACACAACAACAAATATGCAATTACACTATAAACAACCCATGAGTAAATAATATACATACTCACAAACGCTATTTAGAATAGTCTTTTATATTAGTCATATGTAGAACCCCGTAAATTTTGTAATGAATATATGTGAATTATTAGTGATAAATAAGTATTTTGAGATAAATAATCATATATATATTAGATGAATGTGATAATCAGTGTTTGGGAACCCAACAAGTGTTTATATGGGAGAGATATTGAGTGGTTTGAGCAGCATGTTCATAAAGCATCTCATCTGGCAGTTTTTCTGCTGTGCGGTCGACCGCGATGGGCGCGACGGTCGACCGCATAGCAGTCGGGCACTCAGGATTTGTCGCTTCCTATTGTGCGGTCGACCGCACTGAGCGTGGCGGTCGACCGCGCAATAGACAGAGAGTTTTTTGGGTTTTGGGTCTTAGCGAGTTTCGGGTCGGGTTTAGGGGTTAGTATATATTATTCTTTACCCGAGAGAGCCCTCTTTTCATCTGTAAATAGAAACCCTAGCCCCCTCTCTCCCCTCAAACCCTAGTTTTTATTCTTTGGTGATTTGGGAGGAGCTTTGAAGGGTTTTTCAGCAGATTTTTGGTGGATTCAGCGAAAGGGATCGTTCTCCTACAGATCTAGGGTTCATTTCTCACCAGAGGCGAGTAACATCTTGCCCAACTTCACCCCTTTTGTTTTCATGCTTTATTTGAGTTTTAAATTCGGTTTTATTAGGGCCTAAATTGTATTTTATGTATAGATAATAGATCATTATGGCATATGATGTGAAAATCAACTATTTCAGATTTTAAAAGCTCACCAATGAATTTTAATTAATGAGATCTAGATCTGAAAATATTTTTAGCAAAAGTAAAATCCTGTTTTCACTGTTTTCAAAACATTTAAATCATGTTAGAATATGTTTGGGATCTTGGTGATAGATTTTAAATGTTTAAATTTGTTGTTTTCTGCCGAATGACATATGTAAAATTTTAGAATTTCAATAGCATATGAAATCATCAAGCTGTAACTGTTTTTGAAGCTGACAGAAACCCTTACTGGGCTTCTGTCTACTTCGTGGTCGACTGCGGTGGACGCGACGGTCGACCGCTGAGCGTGCAGAAGGGTAGAGACTGTCTGCCCTCTGCGTGGTCGATCGCGGTGGGCACGGTGGTCGACCGTGGGTCGTTCAGCTGAGGAGTGGAATTTTTGCTCTGGTCGCGGTCGACCCTGATGATCTCGGCGGTCGACCATCGCTCAGTTTTGAGCTCAATGATCTCGGCTCTGTGCGCGGTCGACCGGGGTGACCTCTACGATCGACTACCACACAGGTTCTCTGCCTTAATGGTTTTTGTTGAACATCACGCCTGTTGGGGGATTTGCCTCGCTTACTTGACTCTAGTTACCAGTCTTACTATGTATCTATGCGTGATAGATGACCTGAGGGGTACCGGTTTAGAATCGCACACCGAGTCGAGTGTGAAATTTGTATAAGTAGATCTCTCCATGTATATCAGTGATATTTGGACTATAATCCATAGAAGTCCTTGTGTTGGACTATAATCCATTTCAGTCCTCGTGTTGGACATTTACTCATTTGTACCATGTGATGGGGAATCTCTGCCTCTAGTTCATGTATTGGACATTTTTCTTCTTAACCCTGTATGTGGCTTTTCATATGAGTTATGACACGACACTTATGTAGATTTTGGCATGACACTTATGTGGGATATGATACGATACCGTATTTACGTTCTGAGATGGGTTGTATTTCTTTTTATTTTTGTTCCTGTTCTAGATTCCGAGTTAGGTATTTAGGGATTTATAATTTGAGATACAAGGTATATACATGAGGGTTTCCTTGTTTGGATTATTTCGCTCGATGTACCTATGCTCGTGTTGTAGTTTCCTAAACACTAAAACCCTTCATTTGCTAGGATCGATGATATTGAAACTATTATGTATTAACTATATTTTCTTATACAACGAGCCCTATCCCTTGGGGTCGGTTGTGATGTTGCTCACTATAGCGCTTTGACGCTCGTTGTCCCTCCCCTTTTTAGGTCACGAGCCAGGAGCCCGAAGAGTCGCAGGTTGATGGCGACACACTTTAGTATTCAGCTGTCCATTATAGCTATGTTTTATTTTGGAGCTCCATTGTAGTTTTTGTTTGACATTTGAGGACTATTTTCTAGATGTTGTAAAGGTTGTATGCCTTATTTCCTTTACTCAGACATTTTGTATTTGAGACTTGTTGAGAACTCCAGTTTATCTACTTCAGCCATTGACTATGTATTTCTGTATGTTAGATGATAAGATATCTATGGGGATGTTATCTTTTCATCAGTTACCACTTGTATTATCTTTTACTTGCTTTTGTACCTACACCTGTTGTTGACTCTACTAGAGAGATGTTAATTGTGATGGTGAAACATGTTATTACACGGTGTGGTGCATGGCAGGTTTGACATTCTTGGTTTCACCTTGGACTGCAACCTTGTGTGAACCCAGGGGCGTCACATTATAAAATAATAATAATCAATGATACGAGATAATGTAACAAAACTATATAATTAGTAACTCAACTCTAAACTTAACAATATAAGTAATGCCTGAATATCAAAATAGAAATACATCGCTCTTAGAAATAACAAAACCAATGTGAACAATATTACTAAAATAACCTAAACAAGATAAACTGACTGATAAGAAAACCATATACTGAAAATATAAAGGATAGAAATATACTGCATATGTAGAATATAAAAATCATGAGCTTATTAAAAATATGAACAATATATATTAATCTAGATCATAAGTAATTGACAATGGCATGACAGAAAAATTGCACACATACACCATATAGGTATGCCAAAGTATATTTTAAATACAAGAAAATAATTTAAATATCAGATATGTTATGTAATGAATATATGAAATCTAGAGCAATGCAAAACACTCAATGATATGATTTGAACAATTGAAAACATATAAGTAATTGTATATATTTTTTATGAAAAACACATAATATAACACTGTGTGTGATACATAAAATA
This sequence comes from Asparagus kiusianus, assembly GCA_022839385.1. Classification (NCBI taxonomy): domain Eukaryota; kingdom Viridiplantae; phylum Streptophyta; class Magnoliopsida; order Asparagales; family Asparagaceae; genus Asparagus; species Asparagus kiusianus. The sequence continues at coordinate 25,014 of BQKN01060844.1, read as the reverse complement.
ATATAATAAATAATGCATAAATCATTACAACCAAACAATATATAAGTTAAATCAAAGAAAACATAATGTATAAATAATAACACATAAAATAATAACTGGTATGAGAAAAGAGAGGTTATACAAAGAGAGGATAATCGCGAAGCGATGAGATAAGAACCGTGAAAACTCCGGAGTCAAAGAGTTATAAGATAGGGATGAAACAAAATCTATCAAGGAAATGGAATAAGCGTTCAAGAATAGTCTCACGGATGAAATTATGATATGTATCTAAATTATCTACTATATTCTTACTAGTGAGGACTCGAAACCGTGACCTGCATGGGCCACCAAAAAAAACCTATCACGCCCCGCTTCCCAAAATACCCAGGAATCAGAACGTGAACAAGCCCGCGGCATATTAGATTGAGAAGAATATAAACTATCATTTTTTCTCTTCTTTTCTTCTCAATCCAATACGCTAAGCGTCTAGAAATAAATACAATGCGAAGTCACAGGTCCCCGATTACAATCAGCAAGAATATAATAGACACACTCAGAATAAAAATATCATATCACAAATAGGAAAACATCCGAGATATAATATTCGGGTCAACATGCCCATATACAAAATTATCTGAATGAAATACTAGAGAATATAAAATACGATGATCAGGCGGAAAAGAAATGCTACGAAAGTAAACTAAGATCATCGAACAACTAGAGAAAATAACTAAACTTCGGTTTCTTCCGCTCGGTCTGTAATGCACTATTGTTGAGAATCCTATGGCTCCTAACGATCTCCCAGCTGGACCTGTTCTTCCTCTAAGTCTGACGTACACCAGATAAAACAGGTGTACGTCAGCGTGCATGACACACAGCAAGACCCCACAAACAAATAGAACAACAAAAACCAAAGCGGAAAGCGATGCGATAACAAAATTATGACGCCCCTGGGTTCACACAAGGCTGCAGTCCTAGGTGAAACCAAGAATGTCAAACCTGCCATGCACCACACCGTGCAATAACACGTTTCACCATCACAATTACTATCTCTCTAGTGGAAACAACAACAGGTGTAGGTACAAAGCAAGAAAGAGGTAAATCAACAATACTGGATGAACTGATAGGACATAACGCATCTCATCAACGAAATAAACTGAAGTACATAGTCAAAGTCTAAAAGGAATAAACTGGAGTACATAGTCAAAGTCTGAAGGGAATAAACTGGAGTACATAGTCAAAGTCTGAAATACAATAAATCTGAGTAAAGGAAATAAGGCACACAGCCTTTACAACATCTAGAATAAAGTCCTCAAATGTCTAAACAAAGTCTACAGTGGAGCTCCATAAGTAAAATATAACTAAAGTAGACAGCTGACACTAAAGTGCGTCGCCATCAACCTGCGACTCTCCAGGCTTCTGGCTCGTTACCTGAAAGGGGGAGGGACAACGAGCGTCAAAGCGCTAGCGAGCAACATCACAACCAACCCCAAGGGATAGGGCTCGTTGTATATGAAAATACAGTTATCATAGAATATATATAAACAATTGTCCTAATAGTAAGGGGGTTTTAGTACTTAGGAAATCTCAACACGAGCATAGGTACGTCGAGCGAAATAATCCAAACAAGGAAACCCTCATGCATATACCTTGTATCTCAAATTGAGAATCCCTATGTACTAAACCCGAGATCTAATACAAGAAACAATAAAGGAAACGAATACAAACCCATCTCTACCGATAAGTGAAATCATGACAAGGCTACCACCAGTGTCACGTCAAACTCACATGAGTGTTATGTCCGAAAACGGTTAAGTGTCCAAAACATAGACAGAAAATAGCCGTTGTCCAACGCGTAGACCGGATGTGACCGTTGTCCAACGCTTGGACCGGATGTGACCGTTGTCCAACGCATGGACCGGGTGATAATGCATATCCAACACGAGGATTAAATAACAATACATGTCCAACACGAGGACTAAGCAGAGTGAACGTCCAACATAAGGACTACAAGTAACGAGTGTCCCACACATGGACTGAATATAACCGATGTCTAACGCATGGACTAAATCTAACCAATGTCCAACGCATGGACTAAATATAACCAATGTCCAACGTATGGACTAAATATAATCAATATCCAACACGAGGGCTAAATGAGAATGATGTCCAACACGAGGACTAATCAGAATGTAAATATAAACACTGCAATTTAATACCCAGTAAACAAGGCATCTACTCATATTCAAGAATGATAAACAGTAATATAAAGAAAAACAGGGGAAAACTCAGATGAGTCGACTCATGCTCATTTATGAGTCGACTCATGCCTCATGGGTCGACTCGTGACAAATAACGAGTCGACTCAGCAGAAGGTAAATGACAACAGGAGACGACTTCGTGAGTCGACTCATGAATTTCATGAGTCGACTCATGACTTATGGGTCGACTCGTATACTGACGAGTCGACTCAACAGAAGCAAAAAGGAAACATCACAACACTTCGTGAGTCGACTCATGATAGTCATGAGTCGACTCAACCTGATGAGTCGACTCATGATGAGTCGTGAGTCGACTCACGGGCTGAAATCTGCATATAACATAAGTTGAATTCGTTCATCTCGATCCATACTTCCATTATACTGATCTATAACTCCCTAACTATCATTGTTAAACCATGAGGCAGTGAAAAGTTCATACATAGCATGAGAAACGAAAACTTGCATGTTAAATCTAACATTTAACGCCTAAACATGAAAGAGGGCATTTAAACAAAATAAAATCTCATATTTTTATTCCTTAAAAAAATATTTCCAGATCTGGGTTTTCTTCAAAAACGTTATTGGGATGATTTAAAATCTGAAATACATGATTTCTAGCATTCACCCTAACAAGAACATTGTTTTATACTTGAAAATAAGTCTTGGGCTCAATAAAACTCATGAAAAACTATTATAAACTAATAAAAACATGGGAGAGAGGTTTGGCGAGATATTACTCGCCTCAAATGCGAAGAATAACGATCCCCCTTGCTGCAATCCACAAGAAGCTGCTAAAATCCCCCTTGAAACGCCCCAAAATCTCCAAGAGCACCTAGGGTTTGAGAGAGAGGAAGAGGGGCTAGGGTTTCTGGGGAGATCTGAGAGGAATGGGTGTTTTTCGGGTGTAAAACAATATATAGGTGCCAACTAAACCCGACCCGAAACCCACAAACCCGAAATGAAAGAAGCCAGAAAAACCCCGATGAGTCGACTCATGCCTTATCATGGGTCGACTCATGGCCATGGGTCGACTCATAATTTTTTTATGAGTCGACTCAGCAGAAGAAAAATGGGAACAGGACACGATATCATGAGTCGACTTATGACAGGCGTGAGTCGACTCAACCTGATCAGTCGACTCATGACATGTTATGAGTCGACTCATGAACAAAAATCTGCATACTTCGATTTCTTTTGCACACGATTTGCAAACTTGCAACTCATCCTCATACCTGAGGCATATACACATGCTCATAAGCTCAAATATCATTTTCCATGCATGACCATGCAACAAAGATATTTATAATATAGATTAAATATCTTTGTTCACTCATATTCACACTTGTAAGTTGTCAAAATCAACGGGGTCTTACATTCTTCCCCCCTTAAAAGAATTTCATCCTCAAAATTCAGAAAAATCAAATCTAACTCATAAAGATACTAGAAAAGCTTGACAAGGGTCTAATCCAACCCGCATACATACACATCTTGAAATATTTACTCCTGATAAGATGTAGGAATATTTATATTTAACAGTCCAGGATGATTATATTCCCACTCAACCCTTAATCGAATGGAACTAGTACGTCGGGTGAAAAATTCAAACAAGAAACCCCCCATATATATACCATGCGTTCCATAAGATTATGAATTAAGCGGAAATATTATCATTCTAGTGTTAAATCTAAATTTAACCACACATAAAATCACACACATAATCATACATATAAATCAATTCACTTCCTCAATAGGTGTAGGATGTCGCGCGACATAATACGTTTGCGCTCCCGAAAATCATCTTCGATGTCTACACTTAACCATCTAAAATGTAAATACTCCCACTTAACTCCTAACCAAATGAAACAAGTACATCGAGCGAAAAATCCAAACAAGAAACCCCTCATATATATACCATGTGTTCCAAGTACTTAGGAGATAAGTGGTATTACCCTCATTTTAGTGTTAAGTATAAATATCGGGATATACATATATATATACACAATAAGAATTCACATTATAATAAACTTAATTAAATTACCTGCTCGAACAAGTATAGGTGGTCACGTCGTATGTCCTCCTCGCGCTCCCATGAAGCTTCCTCAACTCCACTTCGGTTCCATTGAACTTTCACCAATGTGATCACCTTGTTCCTGAGTCTTTTGTCTTCTCTAGCAAGTATAGACCCTGGAATCTTAATAGAAGTCAAATCTCTAATGCGGTCATCACTTACTGCTACTCTCCATCATATGATTGTTTCTTCCTCAGTAATTTGTCTCATAAGTTCTGGTCTAAGTATTAAATATTTCCTCGGCTCTACCCAATATATGGGCGCTCTGCAAGGCCTCCCGTGCGATGCTTCGTACGAGGCTACACCAAATTGTTGCTTGATAACTGTTGTTATAAGCGAATTCTATCAGTGGAACATGATTCCTTCCAGTTGTCTTGAAAGTCAACGATACCTATCCGTAACCTGATCCTCAAATGTCTAATTTACTCTTTCCGTTTGACTATCTGTCGGTGGATAAAATACCTTACAGAAAGATAAATCTGTTACTCAAAAGAAATCCAGTAAACCCTTCCAAAAAAATAAAAAGTGAACGCTGAAATCTCAATCTGACGATATTGTATCTGGGACTCCCTGAAGTCAGATAATCTCTTGAATGAGTATCCTTGCATACGTCTCAGTTGCATAGTTAAGTTAGCCTTTGCGGGGATACATGTATTGACTTCATCAGTTTATCCACTATCACCCAAATCAAATCATTCTTTTTCTTTGATTTCAACAATCCCTACGATAAGATCCATCGAACCGTCCGCCCACCCTACTCCGAAATGGTTAAAGGCTGACGTGATCTTGCTGGTCTCTGATGTTCCGTCCTTACTTATTTATAGGTAAGATACTTAGCTACAAAATTCCGAAATCTTCCTACGCACATCACTTCATCCAAAAGTGTCTCTTTAGGCCCTTGCACATTTTAGGGGTCTTTGGATGTACTGATTCTCGAACTCGTAGTCCTTGGTAAACTCAATTCACCTCCTTTGTCTCTGGTTGTTTTTCTTCTGGAAGAAAAGATACTTCAAGTTCTAATTGTCTGGGAATAATTCATATCGTACTTCATATAAGTAAAGTCTCCATGTCTTCATTGCAAATACCACTGCTGCTAACTCCAAGTCTTAAGTGGAAATATGTCTGCTCATACGCTCTAGCTTGCTGCGCGACATATGTTATTACTCTCTAAGTCTGCATCAAACGTCTCCTAACTCTGACAATAATGTATTTGTGTAGACCACAAATATCCTGGATAAACTTCCAATAATAATCGGCCAAACTAGAAAAGTTACAAATCCCTATTTCCGCCGTTGGCGGCTCCAAGTCAAGAACTGCTACAACCTTAGCCGGACCGACTGCTATGCCCTCTCTGTTGGTGACATTGCTTAGAAATCTAACTTCTGAAAATCAAAAATTCGTATTTTCTGAACTTGGCATATAACTGATTCTCCTGCATAGTCTTTAAAGATAACCGTAGATGCTGCTCGTGAGTTACTTCCGTCTGCGAATAAGTGAGAAAATCATCAATAAAACTATCACGAATGATCCATGAAGGGATAGAAAACTCAGTTCATAAAATACATGGGTACAGCGGGTGCATCGGTCAACCCAAATGGTGGGAACAAAACTCAAAAGATTCACATCGAATCAGGAAAACACGGCGTTGGGATAATCCTTCTCTCGAACTCGCAACTACAATAAATCCAAAACGAAGACAAATCTTCGAGAAATGCTGCGCTTTGCGCAGCTGATCGAACAGGTCATAAATTCTATCAAATCTGAAAAGTGACATGCCCAACTATAAAAAAAAATCAATAAACAAATGCATATTACCGTCCTTCTTCTTCATGAAGAGAACTGGCACTCCCTTCGGAGAACGATTCCGATGAATAAAACCCTAAGCTAACAACTCGTCCAATTGGGTCTGAAGCTCCCTCATCTCAGCTAGTGTCATGCGATAGGGTGCGCGGGATATCGGGGCGGTGCCCAGCTGCATCACAATGCAAATCTCAACCTCTCACACAGGAGGTAACCCAGGTATGCCTTGAAAGACATCCTGACCATCTGAGACAACTCTAGTCTCCAACAAATCTCAACCTCTCACACAGGAGGTAACTCAGGTATGTCCTGAAAGACATCCTGACCATCTGAGACAACTCTAGTCTCCAACAAATCTCAACCTCTCACACAGGAGGTAACTCAGGTATGTCCTGAAAGACATCCTGATAATCCCGTCACATCTCCTCATCGATGAACACCAGGAGTGACTCCTCAAAACGATTGCTCTGAGAAGTAGCCACAATCATCTCGGACCCATTGGACGTTCGCAATCTGGCTATCTTCGTGAAGATAATCAGGATGACAACCAATCCATAACAAGGATAACATTAAACTCGGACACATGCAACACTATCAAATCTATGACAAACTCCGACTCGCCTAGACTAATAATACACATCCTATAAACGCTCTCCAGAAGCACTACCCCACCTAAAGGGATGGACAACCAATGATGGAAGGTCTAAAGGCTGAGCTATGATTGGGAGTCTAGTCATAAAAGCATACGAAATGGAAGAACACGAAATTTCCTACATGAAAAGAATATGGGCGGAAAAAAGATTTATGAGGGACGTACCCTCCACAATTGATCTGCTTGCTCCATCATCATGCGGAACTACTGCATATATTCCGCCAGTGGATAAAAACTGCTCTGCTGCTGGTGTTGGAGAATACAGTATGATCTGTCCCTGGGGAACCTCTTGAACTGCTAGAACACGCCCCTTAATCTTCTGCTGCTGCTGATTCGGACCATTTCCCTTCTGATCTCTTGTTGGTGCACTGCGGCACTCTAATGCCTTGTGTCCGACCTTGCGACAGTTAAAACAAGTTCCCCTGAACTTGGCCTGCTGTGGAGCTCTCGGATCCTGTTGGGATTTCTTCTTATGAGGGCCCTGTTG
>BQKN01060844.1:0-12767 GCA_022839385.1 Asparagus kiusianus | reverse complement strand
AAATAAAAATAATTAAAATAAATAATTACGGGTACTTAAAAATTAAACTAATTACAAAATAATTATATATAAATAAAAACATACATGTTGTACTAATATAATAGTTGATACGAAATAGTCAAAATATACACATATTGTACAATTAAACAAGAATAATTATTTATAAAAATATATTTACTTACATTTAAAATTAAATAATTATGGAATAATTATATACACAGTACCAATTGTACTGATACGACAGATAATATGTAACAGTAGAAATAATATAACAAATTATACAAATAATATGTAATTAATGATAAAACGTATTATACAAAAATATACGTAATAATAATAGTAATAATATCACGTATTATTCAAAATGATACATAATAGTATCGGTAACTAAACGGATAAATTTCAAAAAAATTTACTGTAATAAACAAATTTATAAATATTTAAATCATTTAAATAAAAATAAAACTTAGACTTTAAATTATAGAAAATTTTAGAAATTTGAGAAAAATATAAATACTCCTTTAAAAATCATAATTAAATATTTTAAAATACTAAAAAATTATTTTAACTAGTATCAAAATTCGTGGTCCTTACAGAAGAATTCCTAGCACTTACGAACTTGAAGCTCTCGCTGTGCCTCAATGAAAGTCTTCGCAAACCATTTTCTCCCCTCTGACAACTATAGAAAAGGAACAGAGGCATCGACAGTACTAGGCGCCGACATCAAATCAGGATGATGAAGGACGAGCCATGCCATCAAGTACGTATACGGAAGCTCGACCTTTACGGAGAGAATCTCTGTCAAAGGTTCAAAACCCACATGTGTAAACCATCGACCAAATATCTAAGCCCTTAATGAATATCGGAGTCCATCACCAGAAGCAGAGAGAGATCCTTCCCATAAGCCAACTGGACGGCAGGGAAGAGGACCTCAACAGGCAAAGTGTCAGAAAACTGATATGGGACGACACATTTCTTCAACCAAAGGGCGAGATACCCCGCTAGAAGGGTCTTAGGCCGAATAGGCTTCCGTGCATGACAAAGGAACGTACAAAATTTAGTCCCCGCCAGAAAAGAACCCTCAACACCAGCGGTAGTAAATGAACAAGCGTCGGCCCTCTCAATTAAGTCATTAATGACAGAAGGTGTCAAAGGGGCTAACTAACAAATGGTCTCACCCGAACTGCTCTCTAAATGCTAAAACAAATAATCAGCAAATTGCTTCAAGCTGGCCTGCTTCTTCCTCTTCGTTAGAGGACTCACCCTGACAAGGGATGTATGATAATGACACGTAAGTCCCCAAAGCATGTCATACATGTTGGAAGAATCTCTCTTCAGCTATCCCAACTGCAGGTTAGAAGGAAAGTACTCTTAATATGGGTAATCTCCCATTGGAAGACCAGAAACTTTGTGCATCTTATGGAGAGCTAACCCCAACTCTCCATTGTAAGTCAAAAAGGTGTTACTGTCAAGGTATAAGACTCCAGCAATGCCAAGAAATGACAACTGCTGATCGGGAATCCGTACATAGTGGCTCGCATACAATCTATTGCGTTTCAGCTCACTCTCCCAACGTCCCAAAACATAACTAGTCATATGAGTCCACTATTTTTTAGGTGATGAATATGACCAACTGAAGCATCTGAATTCCTTTAGGGGTAACTTCCTCCCAAGCCTAGCCAAACGATTCCTCATAGTAAGGGCGGCTACTGACACCTCGTCCGGTGTAGCTGTATCAAGTCCCAGAATCCCCATTCAAAGTCCACGAATATAATTATATCTATTAGAACCTAGGGTCTTATGGTGGGAAACAAGGCCACAATAAACTCGGTCATGGTCATCTGTAAGATTCCAAGACATCTGTCGCCGTACAGCCTGCGTCTCCAAATGAGCGAGAGAATACTAACGGGGAATAGTGGGGATGTATAAAAGGCTCCTGCCATCATCATTCAACCAATGCTCATCATCAAGAGTCAAGTTAGCCGGATCCTCAACATGGTCACCGAATAAATAATCAGGCTTCTCTAAAGCCTGGGTAGAAATGGAGTCTTCAGTAAAGTCAGCATCGGTAATCAGCTGGCATAATGAACAACGGCCCTCGTCTCGCATCAATCAATGAATCTCCCCGGAACGATTCTCATTAAACTGAGGGGTCAGACCAATAAACTACTTGTCAACACTAGTAGTGAAGGTCTCCCTGTTGCAACTGCTCGTAGAATAAGGAGGAAAGCCATCTACGGGGAACTCAACTACAACAAAACGACACATAATTAGAAAATTATTCACGAATTATACAAGGATTGAATTCATCTTACAAGCCAGCAAGATAGAGTCACTCCTTGGATGAACGGCAAGACGATTTCGATTGTCTTACACGGGAAGGGCCGTATGCTTCATCATGTGCACAACGTGACAATGTACCTCAACCCACACAGTGTAATACAACGTAGAATCGTCCCCATATACCTGAAGACGTGAATTAGCTAAGATATATGCGTCTTTTGAAGCCTCGAACCCTACGAAGGAGGATGTTAGCTCTTCCCGAATGACGCGCGAAGGAGCCAAACGAGGGTACAATGGAACTCGAAGTTATCCTGAAGCCTTAATCCCCGTAAAGGAGGATGTTGTGTCATGCCCCGCTTCCCAAAATACCCGGGAATCAGAACGTGAACAAGCCCGCGACGTATTAGATTGAGAAGAAATATACACTATTATTATTTTTTCTCTTTTCCTTTCTTCTCAATCCAATACGCTAAGCGTCAAAAAATATAATATACAAAGTCACAGGTCCCCAATCACACATAGCAAGAATGTAATGATAATCCAGAATATGAAATAGACATATCATCAATGGTAAATCATCCTAGATATAAAAATATGGGTCAAACACGCCCTTATTACAAAACGGTCCAACTAAAAATACATAATCCAACAGAAATAAAAGGAAAGTACTGCTAAATTAACTAAATCCAATATCAGACTAAAGTAAGGTTCTACAAAAGAGATCTAGCGCTCATCAACTACTCCAGAAAGAAAAGTCTAAGCTTCAGATTGTTCTTCTGATCCATCTGGAAGACCTCACTACTGCAATTCCTTTGGCTCCTGTACTATCCCGAACTGAGGCTATTCATCTCCTAAATCTGACGTACACCCAGAAAATAGGAGTACGTTAGCGTGTATACACACGGCAAGATCCCCCAAGGCAGGAACAAATACAATAACAGTAAAGAAAATATATGCGTGGTCAATGTGATAACAGAAACAGAAATAGATCATGTGATGATAGTAATAACGATAGAGGCGTGCAACTGGAATACTAATAATCGGAAAAATCCAAATATCAACCAAGTAACAAGATCATGTAGGTAGCGATCAGAAACCATCCAAGCACAAGATCATACAATTGATGGAATTAATACTTAAAAATCTACAACAAGAGACATAATACGTCGAGCGAAATAATCCAAACAAGGAAACCCTCATGTATATACCATATGTCTCAAATTGTAGATAATTAAATATTAACCCCGATCTATGTATAAAAAGAAATATAACTAGTTCTCATCTCACAAGAATCCATAAATCCTAACCAAAGTGACGACACCGATTCACTTTGATCCAACAAACCAACCCTAGTGGCGACACCGATCCACTAGTAACAAGTCATGTAACTAGTTATCCTATAATAGGTCATTACTTCATATCTCACATAGAGTCAACGCTCATATTATCGAATAACTGACTGTTCACATATCCCCTACGTACATCCTATTCATGAATCAAAGTAGCGACACCGATCTACTTTGACCCAACCAACCAATCCCAGTGGCGACACCGATCCACTGTGACTCAACAACTAATCCTAGTGGCGACACCGATCCACTGGTACGAAACTGGAAGATATATCAAAAGTCTTATCTGATTACATAAACATAGACTTTCCCATCCCAATTCTTCTCATTTTCTAAGTCAACAATCAAGGTCCACAATAGCTCTGGTTCACTACCTAAACTCAGTCAACGCACCCACACATGTCACTAGGTCTGTTCATGACGCACGAGGCCACTAAGTCATGAACTACTAAGGTTATCAATCACAGCATGGAACAACAAGTAATTAAGACTAATACAATAACATAAAGATTATAATACATGATTAGAAACTATGAACAATTCGTTATGAATGAATAGTATAAGAGGGATCACAATTTGTAATTATTATACACATGAAATGTCGACACCACTCCCAAAAATCTTACGACTTATCGGGTCGGGTCTCACCGCCCTTCGAGTTGACTTACGGCATCAACTCAAAGATCGGTCGTCGCACTCCGTCTTTCGTGTCGACTCACTAGTGTCGACACGTCAGATTGGATCAACTCAGGCACTGACCAAACGATATTCTTTCCTAACATGTTATTCTTTTTCTGCATGAAAATAATATTTTCCTATTTTATAAATTACCTTTAATTTATTTCTTTTTCAATAAAATTACGTTAATTCTAATTTTAACACCTCACTGGTCATTTCAAAATAATATTCTAAAATAATTCTTTTTCCTCGAAACAAATTCTTTTTAAATATTATAAATTCTCTAAAATTAATCCATTATCAAATTAAATTCTTTTAACTTATTATAATTATTCCAAAAACACTATTTATCACATATCAATTATTTAGATAAATATTATTTAGCAAACAACCCACGCAGATAAATACGTCACAAATAAACGATGCAAATAATTTATAACAGGTATAGAATTCAGATCTAGGAAAGAGAGATCTTGCCTCGGTGATTTGTCGAACGAATCGACGCTAACGACGTGGGGTTTGTGGTTAGGCTCAGGGCGGCGATCAGCGTCGGGGAGAGAGAGGGGAGGCCAACGGAGCTCTGGAGATGTGAGTGGCGTGTGACGTCGGATCTGAAGAAGTGGCGGGTCTGGTGGCTGAGCGGCGGATCTGGAGCTGTTGGGTTGGAGGCGGGTCGAAGGGCTGCTGGGCTGCGTGCTCAGTAACGAGAGGAGGCCTAGAGCGCTGCTAGTCGGTCGGAGGCAGCAGGGAGAGGGACGGGCGGCGGCTCAGGTGGCTGTCGGGGCGGCGAACTGGCGGGGTTGGGTTATGGTTTCGGGTGGTGAAGAGGACGACGAGGGCGCGGTCAAGGGAGGAGCTCGAGGAGGCTACGTTCGTCGGAGGCGGTGGGTTTGTCGGGCTGAGGGCCTGGCGTCGTCAGAAGAGATTAACGGCAAAAGAGGCTGTGGCGGCGGATCCAGCGTGGGCAGCAGCGTGGGGTGTTGACGGCGCTCGGGTGGCGAGATGGCCGCGAGGGTTGAACGGCGGCGGGGGAGGCGCTCGGCTATTGCTGACGCTGAGGGCGGGGTGCGGGTTCGACGGGATTGCTGAGGTGGCGAGGTGAGGGCGGAGACCGACGAGGGAGGCTGGGGTTCGGTTGCGGTGGCTGTCGGCGAAGTCGGCGGCGGCGGGGTGTGAGTGCGAGCGCGAGTCGAGGCTGGTGTTTACGAGAGAGAGAAGAAGAGAGAGAGAGAGAGAGAGAGAGAGAGAGAGAAAAGGGGTGGCGGCTGAAAATGAAAAGAAAACGAGAGAGAGGGAGGGGTATATATATATAGGATTTATAATTAGGGTTAGGGTTTAGGTATTTAACTAAAATAATTAAAATAATTATTATGGGTATATAAAAAATTAAAGTAATTACGAATAATTATCTATAAACAAAAACGTACATGTTGTGTTAATAAAATAGTGATATGAAATAGTCGAAATATACCCATATTGTATAATTAAACAAGAATAATTAATAATAAAAATATATATTTTACTTAAATTTAAAACTAAATAATTATGGGACAATTACGTACACAGTAAAACATACTAGTTATATTAATACGATAGATAATATGTAACAATAGAAATAATACAATAAATTATACCAAAATCACGTAATTAATAATACTATGTATTATGTGAAATAATTTGTAATAATATTAATAACACAATATATTATTTAAAATAATACGTAATAGTACCGATAACACAACAAATTAATTCTAGAAATTTTTACCGCATAAAATAAATTTATAAATATCAAAATCATTTAAATAAATATAAAACTTAGATTTTAAATCATAGAAAATTGTAGAAATTCAAGAAAAATACAAATACTCTTTTAAATATCATAATTAAATATTTTAAAATAATAAAAAATTATTTTAAGTAGTATTAAAATTCACGGTCATTACATGTTGGCTCTTCCCGAATGACCCACGAAGGAGCCAAACGAGGGTACAACAGAACTCGAAGTCATCCCGAAGTCTAAATCCCCACAAAGGAGGACGTTGGCTCTTCCCGAATGACCCGCGAAGGAGCCAAATAAGGGTACAACGGAACTCGAAATCATAAAAGCTCACCCCCATATGAGGAAGCTACAGGAGCTTCCCTCTCACTATGCTGAGACTCACCCCCGTATGAGGAAGCTATAGGAGCCTCCCTCTCACTATGCTGAGACGATGAGCGACTCCTATGAAAGCGTGATCGACGCGGAGACATGGTTAACCTGCAGCGAAAATAAACGAGTCAGGTACAATCATGAATTCAAAAACCCGAGATAAATAGGGAAATTATGAATTTTAACCAAAATCCTACAAATAAAACAGGATTTTACGGTTGAAGTCTAATTAAACCTACGGGTTCCATACATGCAAACAATGTGTTTAGTTTGCATTTAAAACCCTTATGATCAACTTTAGAATGAAATACCCAAAATACCCCTCATGTTCGAGGCTCAACTTTGACCATGAGTACATTTAAAATTTGGCCATGGGTATGTAGCTCAAACTCATGAAATTTCCACCCCAAAATTTTAGCATTTTCGTAAAAAAGCCCCTCAACAAATTTTTAGTCTTTTTGCACAACTAACTTTGGCCTTTTTGCATGAAGCACCCCTCACAATTTTCGGCCAAATTAGCATACAATCCAAAACCCAAAATTTTAGTCCGTTTGCAAAAAAGTCCCCTCAAAGTTTCAGCCCACTTATGCACATAAGTCCCCTAAAATTTTTGGCTTTTAAATTTGCATAAAAACCCCTCAAATTTCGGCCTTGTTCAAAGCACCTTCAAGACTCATCCTCTCTCACAAAACCCACTTTATGAAAGCAAAAAGCTATGATCTTTGCATACAAATTCATGAGTTCTTGATTACATACCCACATTACAAGAATAAAGTTTCAATCTTTCCTATAAAATCTATAGATTCTTAAATCAAAATCAAGCATACAATGAGGATTTTTGGAGAGAAGTTTACCCAATTCAAAGGCCCAACTCTTGAAGATGAAGATTCCTCAAACCCTAGCTTTGAGAGGAGAGGATTTTCGGCCAATAGAGGGATAAAATCCAAAATTTTGAGGGGGTGGCAAGGGTTTTTAAATGCAAGAGGTTGAATGGGTCAAGAGTTCTTGAAGAAAGAAAATGGTGGGTTTGGAGGAAGAGTTTCGATAAGAAGAAGAAGAAAGAGGAATTTAGGGGGGAAAGAGTGCCATTTTGAATTTTGAAGCAAAGGGGATGAAAGTACAAAAAGAGAACAACCAAAAAAAAGGGGGGGGGGGGTGTCTCGGCCAAGGCCGAGACACTCTTAGTGTCTCGGGCCTAGGCCGGGTCCCCCAGGTAGTTTTATGATGTTTTTACAGTGTTTTCACCCGTTTTTGGATGTTCTGATAAAAATCAACATCAGTCAACACCAGTCAACGCGTTGCAATGAAAGTCAATGTTGATCGACGCGAAGCCCTAAGGTTAATACCAATCAACGCATAACCCTAGATCAACACCAGTCAACACGTTGTAATGAAAGTCAACATCGATCGACGCAAAACCCTAAGGTCAACACCGGTCGACGCGAAACTCTAGGTCAACGCCAGTCAATGAGTAACCCTAGGTCAACGCTAGTCAACGTGTTGCGATAATAGTCAACGACAATCGACGCAAAACCCGAAGGTCAATTCCGGTCAACGCGTAACCCTAGGTTAATGCCAGTCAACTCGTTGCAATGAAAGTCAACGCCGATCGACGGGAAACCCTAAGGCCAATGTCGGTCAATGCTTAATCCTAGGTCAACGCCAATGAACGTGTTGTGATGAAAGTCAACGCCGGTTGACACGAAACCCTAAGGTCAATGCCAGTTAATGCGTAACCCTAGATCAACGCCAGCCAACGCGTTGCAATGAAAGTCAACGCCGATCGATGCGAAACTCTAAGGTCAATGCTGGTCGACACGAAACCCTAAAGTCAATGGTGGTAAACGCGTAACTCTAGGTCAATGCCAGTCAACGCGTTGCAATGAAAGTCAACAGCAATCAATGTGAAACCCTAAGGTCAACACCAGTCAACGCATAACCTAAGGTTAATGCCCAGCGTTGTGATGAAAGTCAACCCCAATCGACGCGAAACCCTAAGGTCAACGCCGATCAACGCGTAGCCCTAGGTCAACACCAGTTAACGCGTTATGATGAAAGTCAATACCGATTGACGTGAAACCCTAAGGTTAATGCCGGTCGACGCGAAACCCTAAGGTCAACGACGGTCAACGCGTAACCCTAGGTCAACACCGATTAACGCATAACCCTAGATCAATGCAAGTCAACGCGTAGCCCTAGGTCAACACCAGTCAACGCGTTGTGATAAAAGTCAACGTTTGTCAATGTGTCCTAGGTCAACACTAGTCAATACGTTATGATGAAAGTCAACACCGATCGACGTGAAACCCTAAAGTCAACGCCGACCGACGCAAAACCCTAAAGCCAACATCGATCGATGCGAAATCCTAAAATCAACATCGGTCAACGCGTAGCCCGAGGTTAACACCAGTCAATGTGTTGTGATGGAGATAATCAATTCAAATTCAACTTAATGATACGAGCTAAAACCAACTTACCAAGTTCGATTCGAAACTTCGACGACGGCCAGATGATAAACACAGCGCTGGAAGAAATTCAGCTATTCATCAAAATAAACTAAAAATCAAAGAAATCAATAATCGAAACCAACTACAGGTCCTTTCACACCGACTGAAGGTTGGACCGATCACATCCAAAGTATTCAGGCTCTTCTATAAAAGAAACGAGACTAAAACACTTTGGACGGAGTATCTGTAGGCGTCTAAAAATGCCTATAGGTTCTCACACATGGCTTGAGACAGAGAGAAGATGATGGATGTCACTATCTAAGCCACACAATCTTATTTGACAAGCGTATGAAGTGAGTCGACGAACTATGTGAAGCAACAAAACTTCAGAATAACGAAAACACGAACTGATCAGGAGGCACATTTCTCTTATAAAAACACGAAATGCCCCCTGTATCCTATCTACTCCACATATCATTCAACCATGAGAGCTTGTAGATATTCTTGTCAGCTTTCCAATGCATATTGAATCACGCAATTCTGAGTTCGGACGACAAAAATATGACAAAATTGGACGGGACGCGCAGAACGGTGCCTAAAACCAAAGCTAAGACACTGTGAGTGTCTCGGCCAACGCCAAGACTCTATTTTGAAGCTGTTTTCACCCGGATTTATTCTAACTGATCTAAATATTATCCAAAGCCTATAAATATAGCCATAGGGCCTTCATTTGCAGAGATCAAGAATTCTCGAGCATCGGCGAAGCGCTGCTGAATTGAACACTGAAGAAGCATGAATTTCAGAAG
This sequence comes from Asparagus kiusianus, assembly GCA_022839385.1. NCBI lineage: Eukaryota > Viridiplantae > Streptophyta > Magnoliopsida > Asparagales > Asparagaceae > Asparagus > Asparagus kiusianus. The sequence continues at coordinate 3,055 of BQKN01060844.1, read as the reverse complement.
AGAGGAGGAGATCGGGTCGAGTTCTTCAGCACAGAGAAGAAGAGTTCGTCAGATCCACAGTTCCCGATTCTTTTCCTTAAGATTGCCCCGTTACGGTGATCTCGAGAAGAGTAGTTATCTCGCTGTTGCCGAGATAATTTCTTTGGTTTCTTAATTCCTTCACGAATCAACAAAGGTCCAGATTGATCTGATTGTTTAGTGGTTCATGGATATACACATCCCCGTCACAGGCTAAGATCTCACGCAAGCAGCGGAGAATAAAAGTCTGTTGCGTTTGTTCAAAAGAAAGTTATAAAAATTGTTGAAAGTCTTATAAAAGGACTTTTTCTTTGAGTTTGTTGTAAACGCTTATAGTTGTAATGAAATCGTCAATGGAATCAATTTTCTCCCCAAACATCCCCCTCTAAATCTACAAAATTATTTAAATTTTCTTCACCAAAATCATAAACAATCCATAATTAATTTCTAAAATCTAATTTTTTACCTGAGATCACCACGAAATAGTGAGAAAATACAAGAAATAAAGAAAAAAATTTAGATGAAATTACCTTCAATTTGAGAATATACAAAAATCATATAACGATGTTTATAAAACATTCAAGATCAATATTACACAAAAAAAACTTAGAACTTAATTGTTACTTACCATTAAATCCTATATCAATTTTAGAAAAGCATAATTTTATCCAAATTCATATATCGATGTTCCTAAATATGTAGTAATACTAATTTTTACATTTTTGACAATTCCCCCTCTAAATCCATAAAATTATTTAAATTTTCTTCACAAAAATCATAAACAATCCACAATTAATTTCTAAAATCTAATTTTTTACATGAGATCACCACAAAATAGTGAGAATATATAAGAAAAAAAGAAAAAAAATTAGATGAATTTACCTTCAATTTGTCGATGCCCTAATGTGACGCCCCTGGGTACAAACAAGGCTGTAGTCCGAGGTAAAACCAGGAATGTCAAACCTGCCATGCACCATACCGTGCAATAACATGTTTCACCATCACAAGTACTATCTCTCTAGTAGAGTCAATAACAGGTGTAGGTACAAAAGCAAGTAAAAGATAATACAAGAGATATATGATGAAATAATAGAGATAAAAATGATATTTCATCATCCAACATACGAAAATATAAAGTGAATCTCTGAAATAACTAGTCTGGAGATCACAACAATTCTCAAATACATAATATCTGATAAAAGGAAATAAGGCACACAGCCTTTACAACTTCTAGAACATAACTCTCAAATGTCTAAGCAAAATATCTACAATGGAGCTCCATAAATAAAATAAAACTATAAATAAAAGATGGACGCTAATAAGTATCGTCATCAACCTGCGACTCTCCGTGCACCTGGCTCGTTACCTGAAATGGGAGGGGACAACGAGCGTCAAAGCGCTAGCGAGCAACATCACAACCAACCCTAAGGGAGAGGGCTCGTTTCATATAGAAAATACAGTTAATACATATATACATGAAATCATTGATCCTAACAATAAGAGGATTTTAGTATTTAGGAAATTACAACACAAGCACAGATACGTCGAGTGAAATAATCCAAATAAGGAAACCCTCATGTATATACCTTGTATCTCAAATTGCAAATTCATAAATACCAAACCCAAGATCTAATACAGGAACAATAATATAAAGAAGACTAACCTATCTCAGAACTCAAAGACCATGTCATGTCAAAACCCACATAAGTGTCATGTCCAGCCTATGTAAGTGTAAGTGTCATACTCAAGGTTTAAACAGGTGTCCAACACATGGACTAAGACTAGGTGTAGTGGATGCCCAACACATGGACTGCATATTTAAATTGTCTAACACATGGACTGAATGTTGAATGTCCAACACATGGACTGAATATAATGAATCTCCCAACACATGGACTGAATATGATGAATGTCTAACACATGGACTGCATATAATAATTGCCTAACACATGGACTGAATGAAATGTGTAGAATATCAATGAGATATATGAAAAGAATGCATATACACTAATTTTACACGTGTCTCGGTGTGCAAATCTAAACTCATGTCCGCAAGCCATCTCACATATGAAGATACATAATAAATAATAATTTCTAATGCCAAATATTCAAGGCGACTCCTCGTTCACATTAAAGCACACAACAAAAGTAAACATGCACAAACTGTGCCGGTAATCAACCAAAATAGACAGAAACCCTTCACAGGTTTTTGTCTACTTCGAAACAAATCTAGAAGTGATATCATTATTTTGTAAGCATAATATTACTGATATCAACATATATGAAACAACATAAAACGAAATATTAGCATGTAAATATATCGTCGAAACCCTAAACATTTATATACACATGTTTAAATGTTTTAAAAGCAGCAAAAACTTGTGATTCAATCATGATTAATAAATTTCAGATTTGAAATTTGTCAAGGTTACTGTTGTAATCAATTAGAAAATTATGATAATGTATTCTCACTTTATAAGTTATAAAGGTCTATCTTTTGTACACCAAAAATATGTTTTAGGCTCGAAAAATCCGAATACAACTTAATAAAACGTGCAAAATAAAAGGGTATAGAGTTAGGTGAGATGTTACTCGACTCAGATGCTAAAAAACTCCTATCAGGTGAAAGAGAACCAATCCCCTTCGCTGCACTGCACAAAACCCGCTGAAAAATCCTCCGAAATCCCTCAAAACTGCCAAAGAAAAGAACTTGGGTTTAAGAGAGGGGAAAAAGGGCTGCTAGGGTTTGGAACACAGGAGAAAATATGTGTTTTTTGTGTTTAAACATGTGTATATATGACAGCAAACCCAAAAAATTACAGCCTAAAACCCAAAACCCGAAACTGGAAACCCAGTCTGACTAGAAACATACTCTTTAGTATTTTAGTTGTAACTTTCGTATCCGACCTTGGAATGAGGTGATTAAAGATTTTTTGGAAATCTGCTAAAGATATCTACAACTTTGGTCTTTTATGTTTTTCCATATTCACAACGTATCAGTGTGTAAAATACAAAATCTCTCCACTAATCATAAATT